>JAJJMC010012594.1:1882934-2074111 GCA_023531435.1 Papaver californicum
CATGCTTGTGATTTACCTCTGCTTGTTTGCATAAAAACCTATTTTGGTAATATTTGAGCTTAATTTATTTAAAAGAATTGCATGATTAATCACATAAATTGTTGGAAATAACTGATTCCTAATTCCTAGTTTTCTCCATATTTTCTAAAAATCATCTTTAGTTTATTTTCCAGGATTTTATTTAATTAGATTAAGTCAATTATTTTCTAAAATCATTACCTTCACAAGTTCGAGAAACGAACACTTTATTTACCACTATTCTAAAACACATCAATGGGCCAATGGAGGAAGCTATTTTTCATGATCGTGGTAAATATATTAATTCTTTTATGACTTTTTATATTTATTTAGATTGTTTTATGACTTTTCTTAATTATTTGTGATCTTGTTTGATGGTGTATGCTTAGTCTTAAGTACTTCTGATGCACCATGCTTATAATTTACATCTAATGTTTTAAAAGTTTATTTTTGCAAAGAATCAGAGTCAATTTTCTTTTAATATATGAGCTATAATTGTCTAGAATTAATATTTGAACCACATGAATATGAATATTGGTGGAATCCTGAGTTCCAGTTTCTCTTAAGTTTTTTGCCATCTTTTGTATATATTTGCTAGTATTAGGAATTAAATCTAAAATTGAGTCTTCACAAGTCCGAGTGTGCAATCAATCTTCACAAGTCTGAGTATCGAATCCTTTTTACCAATGTCTACAAACCACATCAGTTTTTGGCGCGCCAACGCGGACTTCTTTTTTAGATTTTTTTTTAAGTTTAGTTTTAGTTTTTAGTAGTTTTTTTTTTATTTTTTTGTTCTATTTTACGTTTTCTTGGGTATTTGTCTTTTTGTTGCAGGTTTTGGATCAAAACAGATAGGAAAAAAATATGGATTAAAGTTAAAGACAAAGCGAAAAGAACGGAGAAAAGACGGAGAATTTTATATTTAGACTTTATTTCTTTTTGTTAGTTTTTATTTTCGTTATTTCTTTGTTTTGGACTTTTATTTCTTTGTTGCTTGCTTGTTTATGTTTTATTATTATTAAAAAAAAACAAGTGTATACACCAATTGCATCTTTCGTCAGACATCGATTTTTAGGAAAAATTATGGGAAAGTACGGTGAACCCTCTGGGTGTTATCATCCGAAACACCACAAACCCCATCCTGGTACCTTTGACCAGTCTTTGACTGTAGGTATATTTTGCTGAGTTAACCCAAGCTTACCCAAAATAGTGAACCCCAGCATTTGCATGTGCACAGATTCTTGCTAAACACTAGTATCCTTGCTTGTGTATGCCTCGTTGGATTCGTGTAGGAGATAGACTTGAAGAAAACTACTTTTTTTGTTTGTGTCCGACCCGTTACACGGATTTAGGTGGTACATCGGTTTTTACGGAAATGGGTGGTAATAATGAGCATGAAGTCTAGGTAAAAAAAAACCCTTAGAGAACGTATGAACCCTTTTAGAGTAGTACGTGACCCAGGGGTAGTTTTAACAGCCACTATTGTCAAGTTTGATACTAAACCTGAGATAATTGGCATGCTTCGTACATTTAGGGGGTTAGGTAATGAGAGCCCGTATACCCACATAAGAGACTTCGAAATGATTTGTGAAACAATAAGTTATTCGGATGTCTCCAAAGATGTGCTTAGGTTGCGTTTGTTTCCCTTCTCTCTTGATGATAAAGCCAATGAGTGGTATCATTTTATTCCTTCTAAAACAATCACCACCTGGGATGGTCTTGTAGAGGTTTTTTTTAAGAAAATCTACCCACGCCATAAGACTGTTGTTTTTTGTCAGTCTATTTAAACCTATAAGCAAAAATTAGGTGAAAACCTACACGATTATGTTGAAAGGTTTAATGAATTATTATACCACTGTCCACATCACGACTTTGAGAAATCCCACATGGCCCAAATTTTATATGAGGGTCTGGATAATGAGACCTGTATGTAGGCATAAACGATAAGTGGTGGAGAACTCACCCTTCAGGACCCAGATAAATTTTTTGACTCATTCATCGGGTTAGCTGAGAAACTAGGCAATGGGCCTCAATGAGAGAACCAGAAATATATAGGAATCTTATCCATATGGTCGATAGAGTTGATAATAGGTCAGATATCCTTAGGCGTCTAGAGGCCTTAGAGATGAATTATGGGTCAAACCATGCTAGATACGAAGAGCAAGACCACACTCTTTATAACAACTCTAAGTTTGAAAATTGTCAGAAATTTGACCCATACTCAGAAACCTATAACCCGGGTTGGAGAAACCATCCTAATTTTTCCTGTTCCAAGGGACAAAATCAAGGTCAGTCTAGTAATGCTCAGGATCCCCCAGGTTTTGGCTATACCAAGAATCCAATAGAGACAACCTACTCTCAAAACCCTTCTAGGAAGAAAATGACTAGCTTAGAGGAATATTTTAATATGTTAGCAAAGAGCCATCTTAGATTTCAAGAGACAACAGCACAAACTCTTGCTAAGTTAGAACTTCAAGTAGCTCAGATTTCTAAGCCACTAAGTGAGAGAAAAATAGGAAAATTTCCTAGTTAAACAGATCTTAATCCTAAAGGAGACAAAATATTCAATCATGTAAATTCTGTTACAACCCTTAGGAGTGGGAAGATAGTTGACAATAAGGTAGCCATGCCTGATAGTGGACATACTGTAGTTCCACCTTTCACTTCCCAAGAGGAGCCAGTAGCTGAAGAGACTGAAACAATTTGTAAAGAGTCAAATACAGTTCTTTATAGGACTACCTTTGTGCCTAAAGCCCCATACCCACAGTTATTAGTTCCAACAAATAAATAATCGACATTCAATGAGATAATGGAAATATTTAAGCAACTGAACATCAACATTTCATTATTAGAAGCAATTAGGAAAATGCTTGCTTATTCCAAGTTCCTTAAAGATCTTTGTACACGAAAGCGTAAGCTTAATGTACATAAGAAATCCTTTTTAGCTTGTCAAGTAAGTTCAATCCTTCTGAACCAAACACCCCCTAAGTATAAAGACCCTGAATGCCCCACCATATCTTGTGTGATTGGTAATCACGTAGTTCATAAGGCATTTCTTGACTTAGGATCTAGTGTTAACTTACTCCCGTATCATGTGTACACCCATCTAGGTCTTGGTAAGTTGAAACCGACCAAAATGACACTGCAGTTATCTGATAGGTCTATCAAAGTCCCTCGTGGTGTCATAGAGGATGTTCTTATTGAGGTTGATATGTTCATTTATCTAGTGGATTTTGTTGTTCTAGATACCCAACCTGTTCAGGACCACAATGCTTAAATACCAGTGATTTTAGGTCGCCCATTTTTAGCCACATCAAATGTTGTCATCAACTGTAGAACATGACTCATGAACATATCTTTTGGTAATATGACTACTGAGATAAATGTCTTTAATGTTATTAGACAGTCTTCTGAGATGGATGATTTAGAAGAGGTGAACATGATTAGCACTTTAGTTCGTGATCCTTTCGCCTGCACTGTGTTTGACAATCCAATGTTTGATGAACCATTCAATGAATCAAAGGAAGATGATGATCCTTTGCAAGATACTTTCTTTGATAATCTATTATATGATTTTGATGATGGCGTTTTCTTAGATGATCAGTTCACAAAATAAATCGGGCATTATGCTGCATTTTGCTAACGTTACGAACCCTATAATCCAACCAATAGATTTTGGTCCATTTGAAAGTAGTGTTTACCCTAAGTTTGGGGGTAGTGATGATTCTTGTGATCGTCAAGTATCCCTATTTGAAGTCCCTAACTTGGGACTCGAGCTTTGTATATCTACGGTATTACTTGATATTCTTCAGACTCCATAACCCGATCCTCCTGATATTGCCCATGATGAAAGCCAGCTATTAGAAACTCGTCATTTGGCTGAACCTGTTTATTTAGACATTCATATGGAACCTAAATGGCCACCCCAGATGAATATAGTTATCTTGAACGAAACCTTAGATAATGTTGTGCTCAGTTTGTTTATTTGTCTGATCCAGTACAGGTGTCTTATACTTGTATCAGATTTATTTGGTATTGTTGATCCACAGTTGTTTCGGTTATTGGTATATGATTTTGAAAGGTGACTAGCCATTTTGTGGTATTTGATGTCTGGATGAAGACTTTAAACTTAGCACTTCTTGGGAGGTAACCCATGCTTGCGACATGGTAACATCCTTCCTTAATTATTTTTTTTCAATTGGTAACAGTTTCTTGATAGACACATTTGTATATCTAAATTGTGCTTAATTTTCTGTATTACTAGTGCTCGATTATTTACTTATTATGTGTTTTTATGTCTTTGTAGGTATTATTACGAAATAAATATTTGTGGAAAAATCTGCTCAAAAAGCGATAAAGGCACCCAGAAAAATTACTAAAGGCACCCAAGGACAACTGCTAAAGGGACCCATCTTTGGATAGGGGGCATCCCCTTTTAATTCAAAAATTCATATTTTGGAGGGAACGGATATTCTCAACGCGTGAAGGTTTACTAATTTAGAAAACCGGTTTTGATTTGGGGTTTTAAGAGTTTCAAAACTATCCAACTTGAAGCAGTATCTATAAGAGGACCAACACACGTCAAATACAAGGATTTCACGCGTAAAACAAGCTAGTAAATCCTTGTTTCAGCCGGAAAAAGTTTGGATATCAAAGTAAAGATAAATAAGATTTCGAGTTGGTTTTGGAGAGATTTCGGAGTCCTTATCGATTAAGGATAAGTTATTAGGGTTTTCTGAGCCTATAAATAGCAAAGAAAAAATAAAAATCGCATGGGGGAGGCTCGGGAAGAAAACAGAAGAAATTTCTGTTGTTGCTGAAGACGTGAAGAACAGGGAATAGGCCACGGTTTCTTCAACCCATCTGCAACAGATATCTTCGTCTTTGCAACATTTATCTTCAGCTGCAACGGTTTCTTCAACCCATTTGCAACGGATATCTTAGCATTTGTAACGTTTATCTTTATCTAAAAACATTTTTCTTCTGTAACAGTGGGAACAATGGTTTGCAATGCCGTTACACCGTTGCGAACCATTTGTGTTATTATTTTTCATCTTTAAAACACTTTTTGAGCTACGTACCAATCTTTTGAGGGTGTTTTGAGCAAGATGAGCTAAACCCCATCATTGAGGCAAGGAGGAAGCCATGTTTCCATGATTAATTGGTAACTTTTAGTAATTCTTTTATGATTTTTGCATTTATTTTTAATTGAAATTATGACTTTTCTTAATTTATTGTGATTTTATTTGATGGTTTATGCTGGGACCTAGAGCTTTTGATGAGCCATGCTTGTGATTGACAATTGATATTTTAAAAATCTACCTTTGGAAAAAATTAGAGTCACTTATTTGAGCTAGAATTGTTTAGAATTATTATTTTTGGAATCAATTAAAAGTGGTTAATAGTGAAATCCATAACCTCAGTATTTGTGAATATTATTTTCATCTTTTGTGTATATTTTCTAGTTTAAAATCAGTTTTTAAATCTAAAATCAATCTTCACAAGTTCGAGAGTTTGAACCTTATTTACCACTATTCTAAAACACATCAGTTTTTGGCGCCGCCGACGCAAACTTGTTTTTAGATTTGTTTTTAGGTTTAATTTTTAGTTTACTTAGTTTAATTAGATTTTTATTTTATTTTTATTTGTTCTATTTTACGTTTCTTTGGTATTTTTCTTTGTATTACAAGTTTTGGATCAAAAAGAAATTTGAGCCAAAGATTATATTGATTGATTAAAGACTTGGAGTCAAAGATAAATCTAAAAGAACAAAAAAAAAAGACAAGAATTTTCTTTAGTTATTTTTTAAGGGTTTTATTTATTTCTCTTTTTAGAAAATTATATTAGGAAATTCTTATTATTTTTTTAATTATTTTAGGTATTTTTCTGTTTTTTTTTTATTTTTGGACTTTGGACTTTGGACTTTTAGACTTTATTATTTTTAAACCCTACGGAAGGGTAATTAAATATAAAGTGCACATGGAAGGACGACAATTACGATATTGTTTTTTCCCCTCGGATTCGTACACTGACATATCAGTCGGTGGTGACATGAGTCGACATCAACAGTTCATCGCCCGTCTGGAACGGGAGGTAGGACTCTAACCACCCACGAATCTCCATGTCAGTGGGTTTTCTAGACGCCTTTGTAATGCATATATGCTGAGAACCTGAATACGAATTTACTTTTCTAGTAAAGGGAAAGGACTGGCCATATAAGATAAGGACTCGGATTTCATCATCGTTTTCTTCTTGTCCGCTTTAGGAATACGTTACCAAACGTGAACCTAAGCTTAAAATTTTGACTAGAAAGAGACCGATAGGGTAACAAGCTTATAAGAAAGTCATTTAAAAGGACTGTATTGGTTACTCTGTTAAACTAACTCAAAGTTCATGAAGATTATTTTAAGTAGATTCGAGCCGCCTTGTAACTCAAAGAAACGTTGCCAAAGAGGCAGGGTTATCAAAGCTCCTTAGAACTTATCCTATTTTTATTCGACTTAATCTAATTCGGATCGTTCTAAGAGATTTGTTAAAAACTATAATTAGTTGTCTTTTGGAAGAATAAAAGTTGGTCTAGAAACAATCTAAGTGGAGTCATCATGCTTTTTGTTTACTAGATTCAGTAGGTTTGATTTGGTTGAGTCGGCCTTGTTTGTGTTTGTTTAGAACCCCTTCCAGTTAGGATTTATATTTAGAGTTTTATTAAGAAATTTTTATTAGAAAATGTCGAACTGGTATTATGAGGACCAATACAATGAATATCCGACTGAATTTCAAAATGGACATTATATGTACTATCAACATAATGTGGATTGTAGTTGGGACCACCACCAACTTTTGGAGGTTATTGCTCATACCAGGGTGATCCCAATTACTATTCGTATATACACCCGTCATATGAACATGAAAATGAGCAAAATTCGAGTTTTTTTTCTTGGAGGGATGCCCTAAAGCAGATGCGATCTAGTATGAATTTTGTGAACTCATGTACAACAATTGGATTCAAAAAAGGGTAATTCCTCCCATAGACAAATAATTTTATAGCCAACTAAATAGCATATTTAGTATCTACCCTCAATCGTTCACAAGTAGCTAGAGTTTGAAGTAAAAGATTTTGTGGGTATATCTCTTGTAAACCCTCACGAGATAAAACTCGTCTGCTAGGGACACTTATGGGTTTAAAGGCTTGTTGCACACGCTAAGTGCAATCGTGATGCCTGCGAAAGTGAGTTAGGATTTTTATTTCATTTTTAGGTTAGTTTTTCATTTTAGATTTGCTAGAGGACTAGCAAAATATAAGTTTGGGGTATTTGATAGACACGTTTATGTGTTTTATTTGATCTCATATTTGTATTAATAGTTTTCGCTTTTTGTACTAATGTTATTTTATTTTTGTGTTTTTAGGTATTTTTGAAGAATAAAGTGTTGTGGAAAAATAAGCTGAAAAACTGCTAAAGGCACCCAACAAAGTGTTAAAGACACCCAATGTATTTATAAAAGCACCCTCTCAAAATCAATTTTGAAAATAGGCGGGAAATTACACTTCTCAACTACGTGAATTACTTGATCGAGTTTTGTGGAGATTTTTTGGTTATTAATACAAGTATATATTCTTACCTTCATGTGATAGAATTGTACGTGAATATTAAACAAAAAAATCAAACAGAATCAACAGAGAAATCTCGTGAATATTTTATCTCTCGAAGAAAAAAACAGCTGGAAAAATTTAAATCAGGAAACTCGAGATTTACTTCCTATTTTGTCTCTCTACTATTCGAAACATATCTCAGAATAAACATAATTGAGTTTAAAGGGGAATAATCACCGAGAAGAAAAAAATATATAACCGAGAATTATTCTCATTTAGGAAGAGATCTGTAAGGAGATATTTTGGTATTTTGGGGGATATTGAGGTTTGATTATAAATAGGATATCGAGGAAAGAAGTTAAGGGGGGATGGCTCTGCCATAAAATCAAAGAAAAATAAATTCAGAAGAAAAAAACTCCATTATTGCTCGTGAAAGAAAGGAAGAAGATGACGAAACTGTCGCCATAACAATAAATTACTGTTACCAAAACCTTTGTATTCAGCTGCTTGTAACAACATTAGCAACGGATATCTTCGTTCTACAATACATGTGTTGAAACAGGAGTCTGTAACGTCCATACATCGTTGCAAATCCGTTGTTTTTTATTATTTTCTCTTTTTTCACCTTTGTAAACACCTTTTGGGCTATGAATAAATCTTTTGAGAGTGTTTTCAACATGAGGAGCTAAACCCCATCACTGGGACGATGGAGGAAGTCATTTTCCATAATTGTTTGGTAACCATACTCATTCTTTATGAGTTTTTGCATTTATTTTAATTGATTTATAATTTTCATTAATTATTTGTGATCTTATTTGATGGTGTATGCTTAGCCTAGGGTTTTTGATGCGCCATGCTTATGATTTACAATTATTGTTTTAGAAATCTACCTTTGGCAAAGAAATAGAGTCCATAAAAGAGCTATAATTGTTAAGAATTGATATTTTCATCACCCATAAATGCTTTTGGTGGAATCCTGAGTCACAGATCTCGTAATATTATTATCATCTTTGGTATATTTGATATTTTAGTATTAGAAATTAAATCTAAAATCAATCTTCACAAATCTGAATATCAAATCCTTTTTACCACTATCTACAAACCACATCATGTCTTAGGTTATTCCGACTTTAATTTGTCATTCCGTCTTTGACACTTTGTTTTTGCACTAACTGCTTGATCCTTGTGAACATTTAGAATTCTTGGTAACATTCAAGTGAATAGAAAATTTATATGAATGATAGACATAGTTTGATTAGTTAAAATTTGGGGCAGTGTGGTGTGGGGAAGATATAATACATGAAAGGGAGAGACTTGTGGTAGTACCATGACTAGTGATTATCAAAATTTTGAGTAATGGTGAATATAAGCTTATCAAAATTCCAAGTCTTCTTAATAGTTTGGTGAAATCAAAAGTATGATGGTTGCTTTTTTTCATTTCTCAAAGAAGGTCGGCTAATTTCCCAAGGCAGTTGCTTAATGTGTTAAAGATTTTCAACTCTTCTTACCTGGACAAGGAGGAGCAACTCAAGTTAGTTACTGCCCACGGTTACCTTTTGGATCTGGGGTTCGCCTTAATTAATTGTTCTCTTTCATTGATAGCTCGTTCCTAACAGAGGTAAAACATTGTATCCACCCTTAATTATTTGTCGCTTATCATTTGGAGTTTCCACCAATATTATAGCTATTAGCATGCTCTTGTGTTATATGATCTATTTTTTTGGGGAAGTAGAATTACAAAAATGCAGAACTGTTATAGCATCCAGACAAACGCCTTAAAATTTATTTGCAATATGAATCTGTGACGCAATAATAACGTGTCTGGCTCCAAGTCAGAAAGTTGCGTGTTCATCAGATTCTCTACGATGGTTTAAAATAGATTTACTACTATGCAGTTCCTTCTTTTCAGATGCAACTTCTCTTTTCATCATCTTTATGCTAATCTAGAGTTATGGTTAGTGTTTAGTATGTCAATAAAATTCCTTGTAGAATCACATTTAGAATTAAGACTGAATCTCACTAGAATAACAGACACCCCAATCAGATTTTACACCTATGAGAGGCTTACAACACAGAGAGAAGTTAAGACCCTCAAAAGTTGTTCACTTTGGTTTGATTCTAGTATGTGTCACGTTCCCTTGAGAATCCTGGCTCAATACAGCAAAAACACCCAGTAGTCAAGCATGCACGAGGCTATCAGTTGCAGTTTAGCAACCATTCACATGTATTAAACTGCATCGTTATTCCAGAGTTTTGCATTGGAAACAACGTTACTGGAGAAGTCTCCTAACTAGGAACTAGGTACGAGTCGGTAAGAGTACACCAGTCTACTGAGTTTTAGCTTTTTCAGTTAAGAAACTAAGCATTAACCTTTCTATAAATTTAGGTATTTGTGATTCTTGTTGGACATTGACCCACTCCATGTAAGATCTGTTAAAACCGTAGCACCTCCATTTGAGGGCTTAATCTTTAACTGGACTATTCTGACATACCAAAACCAGAAGTCCGTTGAGATAAAAAAATTGAATCGTCAGCAAACAACTACTTCTTTGAGGAAGGAGATGAAAATATGGAAGAGATTTAAATGTCAGGAGCCAATTGATTGTTTGCGTCTAATAAATTAAATTAGTGCGTCTGAGCGTATGTCTATTCAGTAAAGATTAACATGTCATTATGTGGTTTAATTGGCTATTTAGATTTAGACAGAATGCGGGAACTAACAATATGACACAACTGATCAGAATGTTGGCAGTAGTTAAGAGTAACAATAGGGGAGGTGGAAGGGGAATCAGGTATAGATTATAGAAATAGAATTGGACCTTCGGTAAAAAATTCCCTTAATATGGCCACACAATTTTAATCACATTAGTGAGCTAAGTATGCATGTATAGATGAGAAAGGCGTTATTCGATGACAAACCTGACTATCACGAAGAAATGGGGAAGAAGAAGATTAAAAAATCTCGCAAAGCCGTGTGAATAAGTTACAAACTATATTATCGCGTTAGACATTTTTACCGGCTCGACTTGATCGGAGCCGTATAGGTTTTCCTATGCTAAAATAGTGTCACCTCTCTGATAAAAATAATTAAATAGTGCTACCTCATCATAATTGTTGGCAGTTGGATGAATGGAGATGGACGGTTATAAGGTTTTGTCTAAGCCATGTGTCAAAAACATGAGTCCCATGATCTGGACCCACCACCATATGTAGTGTTTAGTCCACTACAGAAACTTCTCATTGTTTCATTTCTTTTTGTGTGGTTTTCTTTCAGTAAACTCAAAATAGAAAGAAATATTTTTTGATCGAAAGAAATATGGGAGATGAACAAGATATGACTAATTATGAAGATTTACTACCAGTAATGGCAGGGATGCTAGACGTAGAAGGCTTTGTAACAGAATTATGTGGTGGATTTAGGGTTCTAGCTGATCCAGAAAGAGGGTTAATAACATCGGAAAGTTTAAGAAAGAATTCTAAGTATTTAGGAATAGATGAAATGAGTAAAGAAGATGCTGAAGGAAATGGTACGAGAAGGTGATCTTGATGGTGATGGAGCTCTGAATGAAAATGAATTTTGTATCTTAATGGTTAGACTTAGTCCTGGTATGATGGAGGATGCTGAAATTTGGCTTGATAAAGCCATAAATGAAGAACTTGAGCAAACATCTGGTTCTACTACTGCTGCTGCTACTACTACTACTTCAATTTAGGTATCTCTTACCTGTATTTGATTATTAAGTTTATTAGTAATTTGTATGAAATAATCTTGTAGATAGTTAACTACTGGGGAATGGGGAATAGTTTGAGTGGCGTAAAACTTTAATCATAATTCTACCATAAACCCATGATGCTTTTCTGTGTTTGTTTCTTGATGAACAAATATTGTGGTTGAAGTGGATCTGTATGAGTTATGACTTTTAAGAATTTTAAGACTTTCCGTAAGTCTTTGTGGATTTCTCCCCTCCGTATAGTCTGAATTCTGAATTTTGAAGTAGAGTAGTGTGTATATACATCAAAAACTCAAAGTGAGACTAATAAAGTGGGAGAGGAAACTATTTCTCCAATAACAGCCCCATAAGTGAATCTCTTTAATGGCTTGCCCTGTGGACTATAAAAATCAAAGGCAAGCAAACAACCAGAAACCTGTTCAGTCTTCACAAAAACTACACTTTCAGTAGCTCCTCCAATATCTGTAGCTAGTTTGCAGATATGCCAACTCTACAGCAGACTCTTCAACCAACCAATGTTGCCTTAATTATGTAAGATATGAGATACTACCTCTTCCTGCTTTTTGGTTGTGTAACCAAGATGGATATCCATTATGCAAGTTCTAGTTACTGTACAGCGGAAGTATTTCTTTGAATGAAAAAAGCAAAAGAAAAGGGAGACCATGACCGTCACTCAAAAAGCAAGATAGACTACGATTTATACAACACAGCCCCAAGGATCTGGTAAATGATACTATAAAACAAGCAAGCACAAGTCATGAATCAACCAAAGGGAGAGTGAGGCAGTGATAATGTACGTCGGAAGCCATCAAAACAGCAGTGATGCAATGTTTCAATTCAATCCTGAGGCATAGTCAAGAGAACAGAATTGCAGACCTCATTTGGAGAAGACAAAAATAGAACCAATAACTGATAGCTCAACAAAGGATTCCTCTTACAATTATACGACTTCAAATAAAACACATGGAATTACCAAAATCCTTGGGTTACCAAACTCCATATGCATAAACGCTGGTTAACCAAAAGTTCAAAATATAGCAGGCCCAAAAGAAAGATTATTCATAATACTAATTCGATTAGAAGCCTGAACCTGTGTTGCACTTCCACAATAGACCATAGTGCTGCTACTAGTTTAGGAAATAAAAAATCCAAAGGCTACACCATTAACAGCCCATTTAACCACATAACCACCAGACTAACTAGACGAAGGTCATGAGTTAATATACGACAAAGCTTAAACCTATACATATATATTACCAGATGAAGTAAACAGACTTCTTCAAATTCAGTACCTTCCTTCTATTAGAACTACCTACCATAAGACTCACTATCAAGCAACATCTACTGTAAACAGCTAGAATTGTATAAGAGAATGCCGACAAATGTGCAAATTATCCCTTTTCAAGGACTTCACCGACGTACTGGCGAGTGGCTCAGGCTGCGCCTGCAAATGTAAAAGAGAAGAAAGACACGAAATGGATTATTATATAAGAAAAACAGTTTCAGATATCTGCGCAATTAAAAGTCAAAACTTTAAATACTTATTAATCTTTATCATTATTTACCTTGGATATCTACCATAATCTGGACTCCTGTCCCTGTAGTATGCGCCACTATATCTATCATAGACTGGACTGCAAGCACGCCCATAATCAGGACTAGGTCGGCCACTCCGTAGCACTGGACTTCTGGATCGTCCATAATCAGGACTGGGGCGGCTCCTGCGGAGAACTGGACTCCTGGAATGTCCACGTGGGCTATAACCTCTTCTTGGGCTGTCATGCCTATCATCTCGCTCACCATCATCCCTTAAAGCATATTCAACCGAGACCACTCTATCTAAAATTTTGCTGTAAATTTTGGAAAAAGCAAACGTACATTAAGCAAAAAGAAGATTGACATTCTTTAAAAAAAAGTAACGAATTAAGTGGTTGATGATACGATCAAAACCACTGACCTCATATGAGTACATTCGAGTGCTTTTGTCGCCTGTTCCTGGGTCTCAAACTGCACAAACGCAAAGTTTCTTCGGATCCTTACATGTAAAACTTTTCCAAATGGTTCAAAATGCCTTTCAATATCTCGAATCCTTGTATCAGTGGGATCAAAGTTAATGACAAATAGTGTCTTAGTAGGCCTCTGGTTAGCCATAACCCTGGACCCTTCACGATGGCGTGAACCACGCTCGCCCTGATGAAGATGTGACAGATCAAATGGAGGGATTCAAAAGCAACAAAAAATAAATGAAAATGAAAAGTATGTAAAGCAGCACAATTACCTTTGCCCACTCTACAGAGAGCCTGCGTCTGTTGTGGCCAAATGGTATGTTATCAAGGTAACGGATTGCATCTCCAGCATCACGCTCGTCAACAAAATAAACAAACGCAAACCCTAGAGTAAAACTGGAATTAGAATGAGTAGACATTAAAGAAACTTATAGTTTTATATATTCGAGGGATGACTTTTTAGTAAAACAGCCAATTCATGTTTTCTTTTTCCATTACAATAACAAAAGAATACAACACCTGCAAACAGGGGAAGGCCGGTGAACATAAGGATGTAAAAAATGGATTCTGAGGCATATAATTTAAATTCATAAACCAGAACCAAGATCCATTGCTGAGCATGCTTTGTGATTTAAACAGAAAGCGTTAAGTTGGAAGAGTCATGGCAAGTGAGATGTGATTGATCCTATAAAGATCCATAGAGTAGTACACATAGCATTGCATGTCTGGCTTGATAGACCCGTTCTATGTAGAGAAGGAGATGTAGCCATGGCATGGCATGGCATGGCATGGCATGGCGTGATTGATTTGACAGATCGGTCTATGTAGAGTAGGAGAAGTAGGCATGGCATGTTTGACTCAACAGTTCCGTCTATGAACAGTACATAGCACGGCCAGTCCATCTACGACCATTCTCTCATAAATCTGCGATAAGGGTGTGAGTTTCAGATGCTCGAATGAATAACATGCAGGATTATGTCATTTGTGAGTGATGAGTAGGCAAAGAGAAATGTTTTGTTTGCCATTGAGGGGATTTCGCATACATGTTGGTGGAAAGGAGCTCAGCTGTAATCCCTGCGTTAAAACAAACATTTAAATTTCTTTTCTTCTGCAGTGCATGTTATGTCGCTGTCAGTTTTAACCTCCCCGGTGAAGAGAGACTGCAGTCACATACAACATTATGTGGCCATATGTCAAGCTCCCACAAATTCTGATTAACCCCAACACTGAAGCTACTGACCCAGTATAAAAATGTGTTTGACTAGTAGTAGATAGGTGCAACAAAATGTCACAATGACTTCCATTCAACAACAAAAAAAACAAATGGTCCTATGGCTAAACCCAACACACCAATGAAACAAACGAGCCAGGGTAAACTTGATAAAATGACTCCCCTTAATCAATTAAGCACTCAGATACTAGACCACTAGTAAAATCTTTGGTGAGGCCACTCAATAAACTAAGACCTATGGTAATGATATCTAAACTTAAAGCCAGACAACCAAGCTCATGCACTAAGTAGAACATAATCATGTGGGTACTCTTGAGTGTGTATAAATCAACCAACAAACATAAACTAGGGTTTCAAAATTGAAGGTATTTGGTAAAGTTCAAATCAAAAAATATAAGTAATTATATATAAACTGATGAAAACGTTATCAAATATATATTTATATTTGAAAAATCAAAATAGAAGATAAATTGAATTGAACAAGCAAAACCATAATAAAGATGAAAGAAGAACTTTACCAGACTTGATGTCAACACGCTCGACTTCTCCATACTTAGAGAACAGACGCTCCAAATCAGACTGACGAGTCTCGTAGTCAAAGTTTCCACAGAAAACTGGCCTCATTCTTTACGATATCCACAAAACTCCTTCAGAAACCCTAGAAATCATTAAATGTAACAAATAGATTATATCAAAGAAAAACCCAAAAAATAGAAAAGAAGAATCAGAGAATTAAAAAAAGTTGAAAGAATACAGGAAGTAGATTTGCAGAAAAACACCTTATGAACTCTGATTACTGAAACGTAAGGTTACTGAAGGTTTAAAGGATGATAACAGATTGCGAAAATTGATCTGACGTTAATTCGACGCAGTGCTACTGTAACCGTCTGAAAAAATTAGAACCAGTTAAGTTTTGTTCCGGAATAGGGCAAATGGGAAAAGAACCAGGTGGATTGGCAAATGTGCTTTTCCACCATAGGAAAAGGTGTGCAGTGGCTGAGAATCTGCCAAGTGGTCAAGACTGTGCCGAGCGGCAAAGGATATATCTGTAACGGCTACTTTTATTGTAGTCGTTGTCCAACGGCTATATCCCCAAATCTTATATAACTCATTTTGTCACGCCCTCAATTAATTTATACTCCTGTTACACAAATTAACTTTTACAAATTTTTATGTATTACTTCCTTAATTTAATTTTTAATTAATAGGTTCTAATTTTAATTCTTACAATGAGGAAATTAAAATTAGTATTAATCGGTATAATGAAGAGCAACTACATCATTTGCACATATTACAACAATTTGATGATGAGTCATATGAGGATATATAAGTGAACGATACTATATTGGCATTAAAACATGGGCTCATACCTATCCCTCCAGATTGGGTTGTACATGGTTTCGTTTGGTTCGATTTTTTCTCAAACCAGAACCGAAACCTGGTACTCGGTTATCGGTTTTCATTACCAAAACCCAATCATTAACAATTGGTTCGGTTCTGAGCTGAACCGATTCGGTTTCGGTTTTATCCAATCAGTTCTAGTAAATTGATTAGTCCGTCAGTTTCATGTAGCTGACGATTCAATTTTAAAAAAAATTATGTAAGTCTGTAATAGCCAATAGTTGATAAATTTCTAACAAATAGGTCCAACACATACATAATACAGTAAAACAAGTATTCAAAGTTGAAACACTAAGTTTACTATCTCTTTAACAACAATTTGTACATAAAACATTTGATGTAACATCTGAGTACTTTATAAGGACGGCAACAATCTACCAGTTTCCTCCTTCCACAGCTCGTAAGGCCATAATCCATCATCACTCATTGCCAATCTTCTATTGAAACCACTCCAGCAAGGCCACTGATATTCATACTCTGTTCATAGTTGATTCTTGTGATTACCTTCATGTATAGGAACCCATGCATTAGTAGGGATTATATAGCATCGGCACAAACAGGACGAATATACAACTTATGGATTATTGGGCTTGTCTAAACATTATTTTCTACAAAACACAGACAAAAACGATATTTTATGAATCTCTGGCTATCTAGCAAAACATATTCTTGTATATATAAGCCACTAACCAACGTACATACAAGAAAATGAAATACTTTATAGGACATTCACATCCTGATAGCATTTAAGAAAATAAAATACTTTATAAGAACAATGCCTTCACAAACCATAAAATTAGTAACCTGAGATTAAACAAGAATTTGTTAAAAAACACCAAATCCTTCTCCCTCGTTAGATTCACGTAAGGTTATGAAGAAAGTCAAATTTACATATTCTCAGTTGATAAATATTAATACCGAGATGATTATAAAATACCCATTTAGTGAATTTGATGAATCATACGAAAAAAAGGAAGAATTAAATCAATTTTATCCATCAAAATTAGTTTGATCAACACAAATAAACAAATAAAATCGAGCTTGATTCACTGAATAGAAAATAGTTGAGCAAGAACTTACTGACGTTGATTGAGATTCTTTAATTAGAGCAATAAAATCTTGTAAAATAATTCATGCAAAATTAATTTTACTAAACCCTATTTTTGAATTTCTAAACTTAAATCATGAAAAATTAGTAACACAATTAAAATCAAATGACAAACAATTTAATAAATAAAATGATCGACTGGGTTACTTAATTCATCTGAAATTATGTTGGTGAAATGAAGATTATGGTTGCATATGAAAAAGAAGAGAAGTGAATAAGAGAAGATAAGTGATGGAAAAAGAAAAAAAAAATTAAGGAGGAGAAGAAGAAATAGGAGGTAGTGTGGCTACAGCTGGAGATGGTGGTGTTACTAGTGTAGGAATTCAGAGGCTGCTACCTGATACTGATTGAGGAAAGTGGTGTGATTGAAGTAAAAAAGAATAAGTGAGAATAAATTAGGGTAAAGGTTTATAAGAGGGTGATCGGATGGTGTAGATTTAATCTATCTAGGATATTGGATATATACTATCTAGGATACTAGGTATATATCATCGGCCTTTAATAATCGGTTTTACCACTGGTATTTCGATTCGGTTTTAGGTCAAACCAAAACCGAAACCACTAACCTCGGTTTTTAAACTTTTAAACCAAAACCAAACCATTAGTAAATAGCTCGGTTCTGTTCTATTCTAGTCAGTTTGGTTCGGTCCGGTTCCAGCGGATAACCATTACCATGTATAACCCTACCTCCAGAGCCAAAAAAAATATTCTCAAAAATATGAACCTTTCTTGGGCAGGAAATTTACCACCATAAGTTGATGTAAAATTCTTTCCATCCTAGATGTATGTACTATGATTAAGATGCCTAACATCGATTTCGCATGTCTCGACACTGGTTTAAAAGACGTTATTGATCTTTGTCGGGTACAACCTAAATTTAATTATCATTACGATGCGTAACATACTCAAGGATATAATCTTGAACCAAAAGTGATTGCATCCCTTAAGGTTCTACGTTGTAGGTATCCAATGAATGCCATTGATGAGTTCATTCATATGCGTAAAACAACAACATATGCAAATCTTTTAATATTTTACGAGACTATAATTAATCATTTTGTCCATGGTTTTAACGAAACCTTGATGAGGAATATATTAAAATCATTCTAGCATGAAACACTAAAAGGGACTTTCCAGGAATGCTAGGTGGTCTTGATTGCATGCATAAGAAGTGGCATGGATGCCCTACCGCTTGGGTCGCTCGATATAAAGATAACTATCCAAAACCAACTATTATTTTGGAAGTTTTTGCTAGTTATGATTGTTGGATATGACATACTTTTGGGGACTTCCGGATTTACAGAATGACACAAATGTTTTGCACAAATCACATATGTTTGAAGACCTAAAGTATGGAATTTTCCCCTAAATAAATTTCATAATAAAAAATTATAACTATATTCATGGGTATTATGCGGCGGATGGAATCTATCCACAATGGTCACCTTAGTCCAACAGTCTGCCCGAAAAGGTTCATAAGCTAATGTATTTTAACACGCTACAAATGATTTTAAGGAAGGATGTTAAAAATGTATTTAAAAATTATGAAGATTAAGCTCGCTATTGTTTGTGGGTCATATCGTTCTTTTGATCCTGTTGAAATGCAGAGGGTAATGCTCATATATGAGGTACCTGCAAGAGATTATAGGACAACAAGTAATAGAATATAAGACCAAAATTTGTACACGAGGTTAGAGATGATTTGACTGTGCATTTTTTGCCTGGTTTTTGGAGCCAGGGGCCGGAGAATGTGTAATATCGTTTGATTTTTAATATTTGAATTACTATTTTGTTTTAACTAGTTTAGGTTATGTAATATGAATACAATCTAATGAATAAACTTTGTCTTAATTTGAAACAGACAATTACATTTAACTAAAATTAATTATTAAATCTAATTTCAAAATTATCTATCACATTTAGTCTAAAATAGCTATTAAGTCTGATATAATTTTAAAATAAAACTATAAATTTGACTTAAATTAGTTACAAAATCTAATTTCAAAATAAAACTATTGCATTTAACTTAAATTAACAACTAAATCCAATCTACTTTTAAAATAAAACTATTACATTTAATTTAAATTAACTACTAAATCGAATTCCAAAATAAAACTACGACTATTACATTTAGCTTAAACTTACTTTTAAAATAGTTCAACTAACTATCATAGACCTTCATCTTCATCAGAGCCGACAACGTTGAAAAATAGTTGGTTTTCTTTTTCTTTCATTATTTTTGTAACTTGTTAAATCCCTTTGCCATAGACTACGTTGTTGGTCATGTATTTTTAAAGTGTCCGCTAAAAGAATTTTATGTTTGTCCCAATTAGAGTAATGTTTCTTTTATGAAAGACAACTTTTTTAAAAATAGTTTTCCCACAAAAGTACGTTAAATTGCTATTTGTATTTAGGTTGCATGTTGGTTGTTCTCCATGAACTTGCCAATGTTAAAAGCAACATTCTTTGTTGCTTCTTGGGTTTCTTTCTTTATTTTTATTTTTTGCTTCTTTGTGACCTATACCTTTAAATTTTGTGTTTTTACTAGCATTGAGATTTGAATTTGAATTTGGAGAGAGATTACCAATAGCTAGGTACTCCAGTATGCATTTATTGACTTAAGTTTGAATCTGGTGACGAAAATGGTGAACCGGCAACAGGAGAGTATAGGGATCTAACTGGCACTTGCTGCAGACAATCCAATAAAGTCGGATTACACATGTTCAAAGACTTTAATATGTTGTAACAACTTTCATATTCAGAAATTTTTCTGTATTTCATGTACCAATCCACTCTACACTTTTATTCCTGGCATTTGCAAAAACAATTTTATCACATATCACGTCAAATTGAAAATTAAAATTTTCAAAAATTGATTTATTTTTTTTTAAATATTGTAATCTTTCTTACCACATCAAGATCTGTTTCACCGCTCCTTCTAGCTCAAACGGTTTGCATGATCACAACTACATATAAAGTTACTTCTTCATTGATTGTATAGAAATGACCTGAGAACCCTATAAAATCACGTATTCTAAGGTTTAGTGTTTCTTCACAGAATTTTGTATGAATTTTACCCACAAGTCGAGTCCTTGTTGTTGAGCACCGTTGATAGGATTTGTGTAAATGTACGTAATTTCTGCAAATTAATTCATTTTCTTTTATAAGAAACTTTGAACCACAAAATTTATTGTTACTTTGAGGAGGTTGGGAACCAAAACCAGAAGCCATATTACAGGAAATTAGTGTGAAATGAGTGAGATTATAATAAATTTATGTGAGAATTGAGGTATAAAGAAGGTGTGAGTTGAAATGTATTTAGTTTGGATATATATAATTAAGAGTATCAAATAGAGTCGTTGGATGATATAACCGTTAGCGGAAATATCATTGTTGAGCGACAAAGAGGTAGCAGCTGGTCGACAGATAGTACGTCACTCGGTCGAGTCTTTTTCCAATTTGCAAACCCTTAAATTTCTTGGTTTGCCAATCTGGCAAGTCCAGAGTGGACTCAGATTGGCAAATTTGCAAATTTTCCAATTCCATAGAACTTTCTCTAGGGGTATGTCCATTAATTTCATCATATATCCCACCTTGCTACATTGGTTAACAATAGTAAGCACCTTGTCTTAGAGGAAAAAAAAAATCTAATTGTATGTCATATGCAATTGTCAGGAGAAGGGAACCAAGATATATACAATGAAAGCAAGGGAAGATAAATAAACTTGGACGTTAGCTTTAAAGGAAACAGTGTTGTGGACTATATTACTAGGGCTTAACATATTGGAACTCGAAGGTGATCACAGAGAATACATATCTTTTATTAGAAATCAAAGCGCAAGCATTAGTTGGCTAAGGAAAACCATCTTAAAGATCTTTTAGATTCATGCAAAGACTACTTGAGTTTAAATGTAGAAAATTTTGATTTTGTTAAGAGTATTGCGAAAAATGGTGGTTACTACTTTCTTATCACAACCTTATAAAACTATCAAGTTCATTTACATCTCCTCCTCCTTTTTTAACTAGACATATTTACTATGATGCTAGACATCATAATATTATGACCACATGTTATCCTTTTCGTTCATTAACATAGATTTTTTTCTGATCATTAATATAGTATTTTGGTTTGAGAATGCAGCAAATCCCAATGGATTAGGGGTGACCAACGGTTTCGGTCCCAACATAATTCAATCATTTAGATGGTGGATTTAAAAATGCAATTTGCATCTAATATGTCAATCTACAAATTGGAACGACGAATTGGTATCATTCTATAGTAGGCTTTTATGAATGAGGTTTTTCTGTAAAAGAAGTTCATGTCCGAGTTTTCTTCCAAACTGATTGAAGCTTATACACTATCGTACTAGTGTCTAGTAGTTTGAATAAATCGAGCTTTTGTAAATGAGGAACAATTTGGAAAAATCATTAAAATTTGTTTTTGATAATTTTTTTTATTAATTAGAAAACGAAAGGAGAAATAGATTGATTATAATAAGTTGGAGAAAAAACTAAAAATCAATATAAATAGTAGAACTATTAAATTTTGGTATACAAAATAAAGATCATAAGTTCAAGATTACGTAAATACCCTCAGTATCACAACAAAGATAATTACTTGATTGATCTTCAAATTAATAGCTTCATTTACGAAGTAGACATATTATCATGTTTAAATAAATTAGTCTTGCATAACTAACTCCATCACATGTATATATAATCACTGTCATCATCACTATAACTGTTTCGGGTTGTCTTGCAATTGCAACCTTGCTTCTTACCATTCAAGTGAATGAATTATATAATTCCTTTCAGAATCCTTTCAAAACTTGACTCTTTACCTTCTAAATGAATAAGGTTATACCTTCTTTTGAGAATCCTTTTATTTAATATTTTTATGAGCTAAATTACAAAAAATTGCAAATAAATTATACATGACAATATTTCTTGGTTGCAAATAAATGACTACAAGATACTGACCATATAGATTTAACAAAGGAACAATGGAAAAAGAGATGTTTCACTGTTTTTTCCTCCTCACAACCAAACCAAAAAAAGGGAGAAATATCTGTAACAATACCATACAGCCTAGAATTAGTGGTGAGAACATTCTAGCGACATTTCCAGGAAAACAGTTTGGTTCTTTGAGAAATTCCTAGTTTCCACAAACTTTTCAAAAAATTATCATGCATATTCAGATTGGTTGAGTCTAATCATGTAGCATTTAACTTATCATCCATGGATTTAATTGTGAATTCTCCATATGTCAATAATTATCTAAGTTTATCCTGTTTTAGGTTGTTGTCAGCATCTGTAAACAAATTGATCTTACAATTTTTTAGCAACTATTTCAAGGACACATGGAGTTAACAAGAGAAAGATTTCACTTTTTATTGATTGGATCTATTAGATCATGAACATGTGTTGATTGGTATTGATACACGAAACTGTGACAGACTAACTTCTACATAAGGTATCAAATTATCATCCTACTATCGTTGACTTTCCCATCTCCTATTTTCCAGATATTCTTTTGATCTACAACCTTTACTAATACTTTTCCAAATCCAAAACCTAATACATGAAGTTTTGAATCTTAGAAACGATTTCTTTCTAAAATATTTTGATTTCAAAAGAGACCCATAAATAAACAATTGGATTCCTTTATTAGTCTCCATATCACTTTTGCTAATATTGCCATATTTTCTTTTGTGAGCTTCTCTAAAACCTAACCCTCATTTATATGTCGATTTACATAAACTTTTTCAAACTTTTGGATAAAATCCCTAAGCATTAGAATCTTTACCCATCATAAGCCCCTTTGTACACCATAAATTTTATTTGTTATTTTCTTAGAACTAACCAAGTATCCCATCTGAAAAGTTGTGATACTAATAAAAAAAATGCTTTTTCTAGTCCCATTTTATTAATTTGGGTTAACATTCTATTTTTTCATCCATACACCTTCAGTTCCGGTATTGTTTCAAAGGTTTTTATCTTAGACGGTTTTTCCCAACTTCCCAACAGGGGTTATTCGTAGCCCTTGGCTAAACCGAGTTGTAGCTTTTCCTCGATTGTCCTTCGAAATTATGTATTAATAGTGGTGCGCCTGTGCTTTGCACGAGCTCAGATTGGTTTTCCCACATCTAAGTAACTAAATTTTTGTAGAAATATCTCTAACCAAATCCAATAATTCTTAAAAATAGAAAATTCTTATATAACTTGAGTATATGAACCAATAAGTACCCATTACATTACATCAATATAAGAATTTGACCATTTCAGTTTCTGATCGCTAGTTGACGAAATAAGCAAACTACAAACGGTTGGAGCCATATTTACTTTGCTTTATTCGATTGTCAATTTCTTCTCTTCTTATATGTTTCATGGTCAATTTTGATCATTCAAGGTTATAGAGAACACAGGTGATTTTCTTCAGATATCTCCAGTACCTTCACATGAACACAAATCATTTAAACCCATAATGATCTAAAGCTGCAAATTTCATCTTCTCAAGTTCAATAAAAAACCGAAACATTTTGTAAGAAAATGTTTTCGACTCTCAAGAAATTGTAGAGGATTATGGCTTCACATGCTTAGACGAAGGAATGCTTCATTCTAAGAATAAAAAAAATGAAAAAGAAGATACCTTTAAGCAGAAAACAGAGTACCTATAAGCACACAGTTGATCTGGTACCAAATCTCTGAAATACATAGTTCACATGGGTGGTATGGGATGGCTCTCATTCATCCATCTGATGTCTGTTCGATACATGGATTCATAAAATGATACACAAACCACCATCTGGAGCATATGAGTGCTTTACTAAAACTACACTTATCCCTTTAACTACTTAGTTTCTGGTTAAAGCTCAACTGTGTTGAAAACTTGAAAATACCTTATAAGTTATAATTGTCAAGCTTATTTTACATGAAATTCCAGGAATATTATGGACATCCTGCACCTCGACATTTCCATGGTTCTCTTTACATGCATGCCGTGGTGCCAGTATCCATTTCAAACTGTGTGATTTATCTTATTCCGGACTGCAGCATACTTGCAGAATAATCAGGGTCTGATCACTCAGGAATTAATAATAACAAATAAGTTTCGTGAACTCACATTAGTGAGTCATTTTGTTATCTCATTGTTATGAGAAAGTATGCACGAGCCTTATATATTAGGACTGATCACCCTAAGCGAACATAAGACAACAAATCAAATGTGCTTAATTAACGAAACGCAGTCCATACAAACCTTACGCAGGTGGAAGTGGAGGTAACAGCAGTACATGACAAAATAAGTGGAAAATGTGTATTCAAAGTAATTGCAGCATTCCTAGCATTTGTGAATGTATATACAGCTAGAACGGCTAAAGTAAGTCTGGTCCTAACACATATACATGCTAAATGTGCAAGTAAAGATAAGCAATTGTAAGTACCAAAAGGACAATAAATATATGATTCAAAGTTTCCTTCAGAGAAGGTAATGTTCTCATATGCAAACTGGGTTTACACCCAGCGTTATGACATATAGCCGAATCTCTTTAGAATGGTCAAGTATACGATGAACCGTATACCCACATATAGGATTAGTATGAAAGCGTTCCTAGCATTTGTGAATGTATATACAGCTAGAACGGCTAAAGTAAGTCTGGTCCTAACACATATACATGCTAAATGTGCAAGTAAAGATAAGCAATTGTAAGTACCAAAAGGACAATAAATATATGATTCAAAGTTTCCTTCAAAGAAGGTAATGTTCTCATATGCAAACTGGGTTTACACCCAGCGTTATGACATATAGCCGAATCTCTTTAGAATGGTCAAGTATACGATGAACCGTATACCCACATATAGGATTAGTATGAAAGTGTTGGATTCATGTACCTGGTTATAGTGATCCGTCACAGTGCTAAACAGCTAATTGTAATCGGGCTCATTTGTTGATTGAGCAAGACCCTGAGACTCTGAGATGCAGGGATGTGTTGTCCAATATCTGTGTCAAGATCCCTGGTGACCTACAAAATCAAAACAAAAATAAATCAATAACATATATGGGTATTTCAATTGAGATACTGAACGGGGTATTCGTTCTTTATCTCGTTCTTGATTAGATTGAAATGGAATGATTAATCTATCTCTTCGCCTCTTGGATAGCTCATCTTTATATTTATTGGCTTCCCATCTACATACCCATATCCATCAGTTGAACCAGCTAATAGCTTTAGTCTACCATCTGCATTTACACATTCATTTATGTTAGAAGCAGCAATAACATCAACATAACCATATGTTAAAAATTGATTAGGATCTCAAGAGGACCTACATGATGCATATCTTTCAGAAAATTGCACATCACAAACTGTACATGTATGAGATACCAAGCCATAAGAAGTTTAAGATAAAAAAATCATCCATTAATCAACCTGTCACTATCATTTGCATAAACTAAATCATTAAATTATAGTGATACCAACCAAAACGAAAACCCCTGCAAGCTCAAGGAAATTGATTCATAGCTAAATAACAGTGTTAGTGTGATTCATCTTTTTCTGCTATTTTAGGTATTTATCCGATTTGGCCAAAAAATGATTACAGTTCTTGATTATGATGGGTAGTAGTAGCACTAATGATTTTGGCACCATGAAAGAAGAATTTATATTTTTCTTCTATCAAAACATTGGCTAAGAATTGGTATGCAGCTCCAGTTAGATGGACACCATCCCAATTCACATCTGTTGACGGATCTTTGCAAACTCTTGCATCGAGGTTTCCAAATCGAACATCTTTGTTACAGTTGTACGGACCTTCACCTCCACAACATGCATTTAGAGCTCCGTTCTTAAATCCTGCATTTTTAAAAAAAAAAAAAACACTCTATCAATTACACCGGTGTATAGATCAAAAGAAGAAAAAAAAATCACAACGATGCACTTCCAAGTATTGTTAGTTCACTGAGACTCTGAGTGTTTAAATCTATTAGATTGTGAGGGCATTTCTTCAGAGTAAAAAATTGTGAAAGAGATTTGCAAACTCCAGGGACAATGATTATGTGATCTGAAAATTCGAAGAGAACTGATATTAACTGAGATTGAAACACTCAATATGAAAGGGACAGTGATTATGTGAGCTCAGCACACCCACCTTTTAGTGAGCTCCAGTGGAAGTTTCTCAATTCTTATAAAAATCTTTTGGCAATGGATTCAATTATAAAACCTGACCCTGCCAAGACCTCGACTGAGCTAAGCGGCTAAGACAACTGATACAGAGCTTAAGTTGTGAAATTGGCCCTGTTTGTTGAGGAAATATTTTCCTCAGTTTGGCTTGAGTTTAACAGTGTTAAAAGAAGCCTAGGAGTGAGAGTTGTGCACTAAAAACTATCTGGTTTCATATCTTAAAAATGGGTTTTCCTTAATTTCCAGATTTTGGGTTTAATTTGTGGGCAAAAAAGTAGGCCATTATTTTTGACGACGAATTAATTAATTAACCGAATCCAATATTTTGTGAGTTTTACAGAAAACGTAAACATACTTGTAGATTGATTACAAAAGGAAGGGAAAAGTTGTTTCACTAAGATATTAAACAAAAAAGTTAGATCATCCACAATCATAATCAACAGTCAGAAGTATCCACAATAAAATAGATAGGCTATGGATAAATAGAAGTAAACAAAAAAAACCTTGGAATCAGACATTCACCAAACGCAATAGGGTTTGAATACAACAGAAATAAACCCTCACCTGCAAAAACTAAAGATGGACAAAATCAATATCAATACAGAACAGGAGAACGAAGGAAATCTAAACATTAACCTCTGGAATAAAAAAGGGTATCGAAAAAAAAACCCACCGAAGGTGCAATCGAAACAGAGAGAAGAAAATAGAGAGAGAAAAAAAAGACAGTAGATGTTTATGGCGTAAAAAGAAAGCTTAGGGTTTTTTTATTATTAGCTATCGGTGTATATTCTCTGAAGGGATAAAGGAATCCGATTTTCTATTGGTTTAAACTAGAAGCCTGATATAGGGGCTCCAAACCTAATTGAGGGGCTCCCAGTTGAGCCGAGGTGACCCAATTTGACGATAAGGGATGTCCTAGGGGGTTTTGTTAAATGACGATTTTACCCTTATATCAATTAAAACCTAAACTCTTTTAACAAAATTCATAACTTTTAAAAACTAAAACAAAAGAAAACCTCTCAAAACCCAATCGTAATCTCCCTCGATTCATCGACGATTAAACTCAACTCAACAATTCGAGATGAAGAAGCATACTAAAGGCGTTAAAGGTAGTAGTGATGGCAATCAACCCTGCTCTTTTCAACCTAATCAAGATATTCAACAAGAAATCGATAGTGACAAGCAAAATCAAGCACCGAAAAGTCCAACAATGGTGTATCTAAGGTATTGTTGAAAACCCATGTATTCTTAGAACTTGGAATTGATTTTATTCGCATGTTTGGTCATGATTTTGGGGAAAAAATGTTGCACACAGTTGATATTAAGGTTGGGTCCGTGTCAAAACCCAACCGTAATATTTCATGTTCTTGAGTATTACGGTTGGGTTATTTTCAATACCCAACCGAAATCAAAGGGAAGAAGATGAATAGTTCAGGATATTACGGTTGGGTTTTAAAAGATAACCCAACCGTAAATAATTTGCGCTAATTTTTAAAAACAACTTACGGTTGGGTTTGTAGAAAATCCCAACCGTAACAAATAGCGTTCATAAAAATTTGGTTTGAGTATTACGGTTGGGTTTTTTCTTCAAACCTAACCGTAACATATGGACAACATTTTGTACTAAAAGTTTACGGTTGGGTTTGTGTTAAAACCTAACCGTAAATTATGGGACAAAATATACGGTTGGGTTTTGAGAAAAACCCAACCGTAAATAATCCTATGCAGTGAATTTTTTTTTAGTTGAAGTTGAATTACTTGGAAATTATCTAACTCGTATTGCTTGTGTGTTGTAGGAAGAATAAGAGGGGTAATAATTTAACACCAATTCTCACACTCCAACCCCTCTCCACGGAAAGCATTTAGGGGTTGAGAAGAGAGGCGTGAGTAAGACCCATAATCCCTCTTTTGAGGTAGGTGGTGGTAGTGTTCCTCAAATTGCAGAAGAGGAATATAATGTGTTTCAAGGCTTGGGTGATCTACCAACACCCATAGGTTCTCTTGTGATTAGAGAACCACCACAAGAGCAACAACACGAAGAAGAAGAGCGGGACAAAGAACAACATGTCCCTCAAGGCAAAGGTAAAGAAATTCGAAAAGAAAAGGCAAAGAAAAGGGTTTCCAAAGAAATTCCGAAAGAAAAGGCCGAACCTCAACTGTGGCCTAAGAGGAGGAATGGAGGACTATGGGGTGAGGCCCCAGACAAATCTGCAATATTATTTGGTTATCCCCATTCATGAGCTGCCAAAGTTGCAGCGACCAAGGTATTATTCTAATCACTTCTCTTATTCTGTTAAATTTTGGTTTGTTAACTTTTGTAAGTAAAACAAATTTGTTTTTATTCTTTGTAGGATCATACACAGGCGATCAAGAAATTGGTTCGTCAAAGGGCTCAACATTGGCCCTTAACACATGAATGTACGGGCGTATAAATTCTTGTAAATGGTACCGGGTTAGCTCCCGGAATTACCAATTCAATGTGGGAGTATGACAGTGTCGTATGCGCAGCCTTCAGGGAACGTTATTGGCCTGAAACCGATACGTTTCATCTCCCATTCGGCGAGATGACTATAACGCCGGATGATGTCCAATCAATTCTTGGGCTGGAGGTGTAAGGTAAATCTGTGTTTGAGGGTTTTGACAACAACATGTCATGGAGTGATATTTATGCACTTGTCAAAGATACACTTGGATGGGATAAGACCGAAGCTGAATCTGAATTTAAATTGGTCAGTGGAGATAAACCGGGGATGCCTACGAAGAAAGGTCAAGCTATGAGCAAGAAAATATTGCTGCGGTCACTAAGGGAGAAGTTTGGAGGGACCGAAAAGTTGGAAATGGCTGGGGTCGTCATAGATGACACCAGAGCTATTCGAACAGCTAGAGTTTATCTGCTATATATGCTCGGCACCATCTTCTTTGGTGACAACTCGGGCAACATGGTCAACGTCCAGTATCTACAATGGTTTCAGGGTGATCTCGGGATGACCCATCAGTACTCGTGGGGAACTGCCACCCTGGCCTACCTACTTGCTAACCTTCGAAAAACTTCGAGGGTTAGGGGAACTGAGATTGCCGGTAATACCTGTCTGCTTCAGGTAATTTATTGTTTGAATTTCAAAGTTTAACTTTAATTTATTTTTTTTCTCATTTTCTTATATTAATATTTATTATCTTTATAGGCATGGGTATACGATCACTTTCCCAGACTGACTCCTCAAACAAGCGTTGATGTTAATGGACCTACGGGAAAGAAATTCGTCTTCACTGGGACGCAGGCAAAATATAAAGAAGTGCTCATAGCAAAGATGAGAACAGAAATTGATGCTTTCACGGTTGATGATGTTGTTTTCGACCCTTATGTGAAGATTAGCATAGAGGGTGATGGACATGTTGAGGATTTACGTGAATTGCCGGACGTGGCAGGCTACAATGGCCCTTTGTATCATCCGTTTGGGTACGTGATGTCCAACCCCCGCCGAACTCTCCGGCAATCATCTAATGATCTACTGTATTCCGTTTCCTTTGGTTCTTCCTTTAATGTTAAAAATAAGGTTTTTCACAACTCTGGTATTTGATAAGAAAATGAACTAAACCCAAGCATAACTAATTTTGTCTTAAAAACTGCTTTTACGGTTGGCTTCCATGACTCAACCCAACCGTAATTACAATTCATATTATAAACATTCATATTTACGGTTGGGTTCTATTACTAAAACCAACCGTAACAAAAATTGTACAAACAACACAACTAGATTACGGTTGGGTTTCAAGGCAAAACCCAACCGTAACTACATTTCACTCTAAAAATAATTTTACGGTTGGGTTAGATTACTAAACCCAACAGTAAATAAATTGTAGAAACACCACAACTATTTTACGGTTGGGTTTCACCTTAAAACCCAACCGTAAATTCTGCGGGATTCTCAAAATGTCTGAATTTCCGTCTCCTTAAACTACACATTTCCAACGGATTTTTTGTTTCAAAAATAGATCCGTTGGTTCCTTTTCCCTATAAAAGGAAACATATACTTGTCACTTTCTCATTATTCTCTATCCCTTTCATTCTCATTATAATTCTAGATTTTCTCATTATTCTCACCATACCCTTTCAACCACTAAAAATGGTAAACACATACACGAATGATGAAGATGTTGCAATTATTCGAGCGTGGCATACGATGCTAGAACATGCTTACTATAGAGCCTTCTATAACAACAATAACAACGTTGTTTCACAACAAAATTGGTATGAGGGTCAAGATACCGAAGAATGGTGGAAGTGGGTATTTCGAATGTTTGCGGCATTAGAGGGGAATGTAAATCATAGGCCGTGGAGAGCCATCAAGAGATGGTTAGAGACGTTGTATCGACAAATGAACAACTTAAAACTGGAAAAGCAAATGAGATTCGAAGCAAATCCCTACGAGAACGGTGTGGAAAGAGTAATTTTGTCGATTAATAAATCGTTAATTAAAAAGAGATTTCAAAAACTCAAACTAATATTGATTTTTTTTTTTTCAGCAGATTTTGTCTATGGAGCAGTATAGAATCAAATATGGGGAGGAGTTCAAGCATACAGATTGCTACCGTATTATGGAAACAAGTCGGGTGTTTGATTATCGCCATTATCTTTAAGTGTTTAAGTGTAATCATCCAATGGTCTATTGTATTTCGTTTCCTTTGTTTTATTCCTTTAATGTACTACTTTAAATCTATTACAATAGAAGGAATAAGTTACAAAGTTGTGTTTTAAACCCAATTTGGAGTATATTGAAAATCAAAAAACAGTTCACATGACCATTTACGGTTGGGTCCAATTACTAAACCCAACCGTAATAAAATTTGTAAACACCATAACTTGTCTACGGTTGGGTTAGTTCTGTGTTAAAATTGAAACTCATATTTAAAAGAATATGTTACGGTTGGGTTATAAGCCAAACCCAACCGTAAATTCTACTGGATACGGTTGGGTTTTGCCTTAAAACCCAACCGTAAATTCTACTGGATAACACAAATTTGGATTATCTAATTTGTGTGTTTTTCGTTTTTTCTTTGTTTCAAACACCCAATTTACCTTCAATCTAGTAAAATGATTGAATTATTTCAAAATTTTGGTTTTTAAAACTCAAATTTAACAAAAATAATCAATTCTCAACAGGATGAGTTACGGTTGGTTTTTCCTTTAAAACCCAACCGTAACTATGGGAAAAATGGTGTTCATCATTTTCTTCTACTTACGGTTGGGTATGGTTTAAAACCCAACCGTAACTTTGCACAAAACATGGTGTTCATCATTGTTCTTTGATTTACGGTTGGGTTTTGTTGAAAACCCAACCATAAATCTGGCCAAAAATGGTGTTCTTCGGTTTCTTATGGTTACGGTTGGGTTCGACATGAAACCCAACCGTAAATTTCTCTGAACAACAAAATTTGAATCTTTCAAATCGTGATTTCATCAAGTTTTTCTTTCCACCAAACACGAATTCAATTTTTTTTTTTCAAATCATTTGATTAGGTAAAAGATTATGTTTAATTAACCATGATTAGTTTAAATTAATCTTAACTAATTAATGTAATTAAGATTACTAATGAGGGGTGGTTTGGGTATTGTGAAAATATTATGGATAAGGGGTTTTTGAGTTTTACTTCATAATGTCCTTATTTCGTCTTATTAGAGGACCCCCTCAATCAAATTTGGAGCTCCTATATCAGCCTTCTTAAACTATCTCTGATGTATTGGTCGAAATTATTTAGGAGTAGGGACAAAGGTTTTTATGTTGTTTTAAATTTTATCCGTTTATTTTCTATTGGTCAAATTTTTCTAAAAGTGGGGTTAAAATTTCTAAAATTTGATCTTTGTCCAGCTTTAAAAAAAATACTAAAATAATATATATATATATTAGTGTACTCTCGTAAAGTTTGTTTTTACTAACCCATCACCGTTAATCAATCACAACCAGACGGTTAAGGAATCTTTCTTGAATTTTTTCTCTTTCCCTTTTATTATCATTTCTTATTCATTCTCCTTTTCTTCCTTCTTTCCTTCTTTTCTGGAATAGTAGTGGTCTTTTGACTTTTTTCTTATTTTTTTCTCTTTTATTCCTTGTTCTCACATTTTCTCCTATTTGTGTTTCTTTCATCCTCCCTTTCGTATCCGGATTTCTTTATCCCATCATGTAAACTTCACTCAATCCTAGTTTTTCCTCCCATGGATAATATTGATGTTAACTATTTAACATTATCCAAAAACAACTGCCACTTTCTAGTCTTAACCGTCAATAACCACCCATCTCTTTCTTGTTTATTTGTTTATTTATTATTCCGTTCGTATATCCATTTCAGGCGTCTCTTATCTTTCATGTTATAATGTCTAATTCCAATTCTGCTCCTCAATCCAATCCCACCTTGAACAATGATCTCCTCACACAATTTTCAAACATGTTGTCCAACCAGTCTCCATCGCCAACCATACAAATCAATACTACTCTACCCAATGTCTTCACGGATTACAAAAATTGTTTAGCCCTTAGGATAATCTCTCCTAGACCATTTACCATCTCACTGGTAAGGGATTTGTTGTCTAAAACTTGGAGATCCATTCACCCATACCATGTCTCTGAATTTTCCAAGGATGCTTTCCTTATAAGATTTGACTTTTACTCCTATTTGGAAAGTATCATGGATGTAATCCCATGGGTTATCAGAGATGATCTTTAGTTCTTGAACATTGCTCCTCCAATAAAACTCCATAGGAATATCTCTTCGGTAAGGTGGAATTCTGGACCCAAATTCATGGTTTGCCAGTGAACTTTCTTGATAAGGATTTTGTACACTCGCTAGTGTCACAACTTGGTATTCTACGTCCCATCTCTATACAAGAAGAAAAAAACTGGGGTAAATTTGCAAGGGTAAAACTTACAGTCAACATCCTTCATCCCTTGCCTCAATCTATTGTTTTTCCAATTTCTAATGGCGATAAATGCTCTGTTGATATTCGTTATGAGAGATTACCACGATTCTGTCTGTTTTATGGATATATAGGTCATCTTACCAAGTTATGCCCCCTCATGAACCAATTCAAGGATGTTTTCTACAAAAACTACCCAAAAGAAATACAAAACAAAGCTCTTTCTATGCTACTCCCAAAGTACATGCCTACTATCAATGTATCAATGCGTCAAAGGGAATGGGATTTCTCATAATATTAAGATAAAATTTTGGATGATGAATCTCTAAACGGGTTAAATGGTTCAAGCATGGGTATGGATAATAATGATGCAACTAAACATTACGTTCCAATGGCTTCAATACATAAGGAAAATTCTGATCATTCTAATGCTATTTTTTTGCCAATAGAGATTAATGAGGATATAAACAACCAATTACTAAGGAAACGTAAACATGTCCCTATAAATATCTCCATATCTGATTCTGATGTGGACAAGAATATAGGAAATCAACAAAAATATCTCATTCGAGATGAAGGAAAATCTCCCTATAATCCCCAAAATTGGTCTTCAGCGTATCAAAACTCAAAAGATAATATTTATATTCCAAATATATTTAATTATTTATCTCTTGACAATTCTCCACAAGAAAATTCTTATATGCATTCAGTGTCTTTCTTGACTTCTACATAAAATGACAGTTTGGAAGACAAAATACAGCCCCACAATTCAAGCTGTAAGGCATGGAAAACCAAGGCTAGGGGGGCTAAAAGATCTCCACAGAGTACCATTGAAGAAGATAAAATTTCTCCACCAAAGTCGGCTAAGAAAAGAGAAACTAATATTAATGGAAGAATGGGTAATGCGGCTATCCCAAAAATGTCGCATCATAAATGTTAGTTTTTGCTTGGAATTGTTGGGGTTTGGGGAATCACCCAATAATCCAAACATTACTATCATTCCTCATAAGCTCTCGGACTTCGATTGTCTTTATCTCCGAAACAAATCTTTCTACTCAAGCCTCAAATGATAAATTACATACTTTTGGATATCAGAATTTATGCATAGTCCCCTCTATAGGCAGAAGTGGTGGACTATGGGTCTTATGGGACAATAATGTTGAAACTGAAGTAGTTTCCATTTATACTAATCTTATTCATCTTCTAGTGCATGCTTCTGATCCTCACCCTCCCTGGAATTTGTTTTGTGTTTATGGTCCTCCACAGGTTCAAAACAGAGCAACCTTCTGGAAGTGGTTGTCTCATTATTCTCAACAACATAATGGAAGTAAATGCTATATTGGAGACTTCAATGCTTTAGCCTTTGCAAGTGAGAAATTTGGTGGATTGCCTTTGTTAAACTCAACATTGAACACTTCAATAATTTTATCCATCAAAACCATTTGTTGGACTTGGGATTTAGTGGACATGCTTACACTTGGAGCAACAACAGAAGTATGAATAATCTCATTAGACAAAGATTGGAGAAGGTTCTTGCTTCCCCTGACTATTGCTTATCATTTGAAACAGAAGGTGTGCTTCATCTCCCAAGAATCTCAAGTGATCACTCACCCATCCTTCTAAATACCAACAGATCAACTCCAAGAAGAGTCACCTCTTATAAATTTGAAGCTTTTTGGTGTTTTCATTCTGATTTCTTAGATGTTGTCTCTAACTGTTGGACTTCAGATCCTTCAAATGATATCCAATATAAACTCAAAAAACTTAGTTCCTTCCTTACCACTTGGAGTAAAAGGAATATAGGTTGTGTAAAGGAAAGAATAAGGAAAATAAAGAAAGATTTTCTTTACTTTCAGTCTCTTAGGCCAACTGCTTATTTTGTTTAGAAAGAAAAATCTTTAATGACTCAATTGAACAATTTTATCATTATGGAAGCTACTTACTGGTAACAAAGAAATAAACATAGATGTGATTGAAACTCTAATAAGAACACAAGATAATTTCATCTATCAATACAGAAAAGAAGAAGAAAAAACAACATCTTTTATTTACAAAAACAAGATCAGACTTGGACAAGTAATTTTGATGAGATAACTCAAACTCTTATTCAGCATTTCCAACAACTTTTCACTTAACCAGTCAGCAGGCCTATCTCAATGGAGTCTCTTACAACTTCATTTTCTATGGATTCTCACCAAAGCAACTCAATCTCTCACGCTACATCCAAAGAGGAAGTTTGGAGCATTATTATCAAAGTGGAATCTCTAAGCTCCCCAGGTCCAGATGGATATCCTGTGATATTCTATAAAAAGAGTTGGGGAATAATTGGAGATGTCGTTACAAAATTTATCCAGAATATTTTCCTCACAGGTATTATACCACTCCCTTTAAATCATACTCATATTTTTTTGATCCCTAAAATAAAAAGTCCAAACTGTCCTAGTGATTTTAGACCAATATCTTTGTGTAATGTTTTGTACAAAGTGGTGGAAAAGTTGATCTGAAATAGGCTTAGACCTCATATAGATAAGTTCATATCCTGGTCCCAGAATGCATTTGTTCCAGGAAGGAAAATAATAAATAACATTGTCACTGCAAAATAACTTTTCCATTCAATGCATATGTCCAAATCTTTAAATGGCCATTTTTCTTTAAAACTAGACATGTCTGAAGCATATGATATAGTTAATTGGTCTTGTCTAAGCCATATGTTACATCTAATTGGCATTCAAGTATTTCTCATAGCTTAATCATGAATTGTGTACAATTTGCATCTTTCTCTGTCCTTCTTAACGGTTCTCCACAAGGTCATTTTCATTCGGAAAATGGTCTAAGGCAGGGATGTCCTCTATCCCCAATATTGTTCATCATCTTCTATCAAGGTTTATCAATTCTTATGGAGAAATATGAGACTAATGGCCTATATGAAGGGTACAGAATCAATAGTCGGGCTCCAATTATTAGTCATTTGATGTTTGCTGATGACATATTCTTCTTTGGGAAACATAACAGAACCAACACAGGAAATCTAAGGAAGCTACTAGCAGAATACTCCGAATATCAGGTCAAGAAATAAATTCTAATAAGTCATCAATTCACTTCAGTAAAGGAATACATGAATTTTGGGAAAAATACAACCATTCAAGATTTTGATGTAACTGAAATGCAAGTGGACGAGAAATACTTGGGTGTTTATCCTTTACAGAGTGATTATAGGATAGGTAGTTTTGACTTCCTTACTCAGAATTTCTCACAAAAAATGGTAGGATGGAGGCAATATTACATCACAGATGCTGGTAGAACTGTTCTTTCAAAAACCACTTTGGCCTCAATTCCTGTCTTTTTCATGGGTACTTGTTTACTTCACAAAGGTGTTTTACATCAAATAAAAAGGATTCAATGCTCATAATGCTGACAAAAAGAAATTGCACTTCATAGGCTGGCAAAAAATTCATAAATCAAAAAGTGATGGTGGTTTGGGAATAAAAATGTAGAATTAGTCAATAAATCTTTGGTTTGTAAACGGGTGTGGAGATTCCTTGAAGATAAGAATTCGGTTTGGGGTAGATTGTTCCCAACAAAACATCTTCAAAATGATTCTTATTGGCCTATAAATGAAAGTAGTGATGCTTCTTCTACTTGGAAAGGCATGTTGGTTGTAAGACCTATAATGGAAGGTAACTGCAACTGATACATAAATAATGGTGAAGATGTAGATGTTGGTAAAGACCCATGGATCCCATGCTTGTTAGGAAACATATTGTAACTTGCATAATGTTGATTCATATCCTTCAAGGGTTTCAGATTTGATTATTCAAGATTCAAGAGAATGGAATATCCCACTACTGCAACAATCTTTCCTGCATACATAGTGGCCTCTATCACAAGTATATACCTGTCTAGAGAAGAATCATCAAGAGATATCCTAGTTTGGACTAAAAACAATTTTGGCAGATTCACGGCTAAATCCTGCTACAAGTTGCTAACCAATGAGATCCCAACTACTTCAGCCATTAGTGCATTTCCCTGGTCTTCATTATGGAAAGTTACAAATATTTTTCCTAAAATTCAGATGTTCATTTGGAAGTTATTACATAATGGGATTGTTGTCAAACACAACATCTCCAAATTTGTGAACAATATAAATGGAAGATGCACTTTTTGTGGTAAGGAATTAGAATCTGTGGAACATTTATTTTTCAGGTGCTACTTCTCAAAAGTAGTTTTCGATCTGTCTGTTATTAGATTTCCAAGTAGCTCAGAAAGTAGTGATCCAGAAGTCATAATTCAATAATGGCTTGAAGAAGATGAAGATCATAGTTATTTCGCTTTGGGAGCTTGTATCTTATGGAATCTCTAGAAGTCACGTAATGATATAATTTTTAGAAATGAATCATTCTATAAAGAAAGGTGCATGAAGCTGGCTTCTCAAGATTTTCTTCTGTTCAATAACTTAAACCAAAATGCAGGACCTATTTATCAAATTAAATGATCGTTGGCAAAAACCTTCTGTATTTTATTACAAGATAAATGTTGATGCAGCTTTCTCTTTAAACCAAGGTGCAACAACAACTATTGCTTTTGATTATCGTGGAAGATTCCTTGGCTGCAAAACAAAATGTTTTAATTCTATATTTACAGAAAATGCTGAGGCTTATGTGTATGATTTGGGTGTAGATTTAGCGAAAGACTCGCAGTTAATGAAGGTTATTATTGAAGGAGATGCATCAAATATTCCAGCTGTTATATATGGAAACTTTTCAGACATTCCTGGTCAAATTAGAGGACCTATTCAGCACATCAGAGACATGACTAATAGATTTACAAATATTACCTTCATATCAGTTCCAAGGTCTCTTAACAACCATCTAACCCATGAGCTATGTCAATTCGTAAAAAACGGACATGTAAATGGAGAATGGTCTACCCATGACCCTCTTACTTGTATTTATTTCTATCTCGATTTCTTCGAGGATTAATTTCATTTATTAAATTTTCTTCCTTCAAAAAAAATAAAATAAAAAATCAGACGGTTAGGAACCCGCATTTTTACATCATGCACGTACCCAGCACAATGAAACTGAACAATATCACAGAGTAAATCGTGACAAGCATTTAACACTAAAAAAATATATACTAGATCATGAAAAAAAAAAGTTATCATGGAAAGCAAAATTAGGTAATGTGATGGTCTGGTACGGCTGGTCAACCTACCAAGGTATTCCCTGCAATAAAATTAAGAAGTTGAGTGTAAGAGAGTATTTCTCTTATTTTTAAGTTTTTGAAATAAATTTCTGTTTTCTTTTCTAGAGAGAGAAGAGAGGAAATAACAGAGAAAGTGAGAGTTATAGAGACTTTAAGTGTAAGAGGAAAAAAATAAATCAAAAACAAACAGAATCCATTGAAAAATTCTCTCTCAATCTTTAAGTAGAAAAATCCCATTGAAGAAGAATTCCTTCTTTGCTTTGTCTTCAAGCCATTCTTCTTTTCTACATTCTTATCAAGGGTGTTTGATGAGTCTTTCTCATTTCTCTCTTATTCTATTTAATCTTAACTACTCAAAGAGTAGAAATCTCATCACAGGCTTGTTTTTAAACTTATGGGTTTGAGTCAATTTGTTGGTATGATACGCTCTTTTTTGTTCAATTATGGGTCTTGTACTTGTTCAATTATGGGTCTTATACTTGTTCTTTTGGTATTGTTTTGTGACTCTTTTAGTTGATCATATAGTGAAGCAAAGTTAATTTGAAATATATTTTTAAGTAAATTGAAAAGAAAAAGGGAACATTAATATGGGTTGTATTTGATCCATGTCCTTTTGGACAATTGGTTCCTTTAGAAAACTGTTAGTTTGCAACAAAAAAAGATTCGTTTAGTTTTTTATTTTACTATTAACCGGGATTTTGGTTAAATATTGGCTTAATTTGCCATAGGAGGATGTATTAGGTTACTTTTCACAAAGTTATTCTGGTACATGCTAATGTAAGTGTAATTTTGATGTAGAAGCTGAATGGGTTTGAGATTACATCTTTAGAAGCCGAGGATATATTTTTGTAACAATTAAATCAAACTCAGATATAAAATGGAGGAAAAACCGTTTCCTGCATGGTCTTGGTCAGTTGAGCAATGCCTAAAAGAATACAATGTGAAATTAGAGAAGGGTTTGGACTCATCTGAGGTTGAGATGCGGAGAGAGATTCATGGTTGGACTGAACTCCAAAAAGAGAAGGGAAAACCTTTATGGAGATCAGTTTTAGAACAATTTGACGACATGCTTTTCAAAATTCTACTACTTGCAGCTTTTATATCGTTCGTTCTTGCTTATGTGCAAGGGAATGAAACGGGGGAAACTGGTTTTGAGGCTTACGTCGAACCTTTTGTGATTCTTCTGATTCTTGTGTTGAATGCTGTAGTTGGGGTTTGGCAGGAAACTAATGCTGAAAAGGCACTTGATGCTCTTAAAGATATGCAAAGTGGATCTGCGAAAGTTCTTAGGGATGGATATTATGTGCCGGATTTACATGCTAGGGAACTTGTCCCTGGAGATATAGTGGAATTAAGGGTTGGAGATAAAGTCCCTGCTGAGAGTTGCATCTTTAAAAACCTCGACGTTAAGGGTTGAACAAAGCTCGTTAACAGGAGAGGCAATGCCTGTGATCAAAACCACAAGCCCCGTTTTCACAGATGACTGTGAACTGCAGGCTAAAGAATGTATGGTTTTTGCAGGCACAACAGTAGTGAATGGAAGTTTTTTATGTGTTTTCGTAAGCTGTGGGATGAAAACTGAAATTGGAAATATCCAAACTCAGATTCATGAAGCTTCACTGGAGGAGAGTGATACTCCTTTGAAGAAGAAACTTGATGAGTTTGGTGGGAGGTTAACAACTGCAATTGGGATTATTTGTTTGACAGTGTGGATCATCAATTACAAATATTTCTGGACATGGGAGGTCGTTGATGGATGGCCTAAAAATTTTCGGTTTTCTTTTGAGAAATGCACTTACTATTTCAAGATAGCTGTTGCTCTTGCAGTAGCTGCAATCCCTGAAGGTCTTCCTGCTGTAATAACGACTTGCTTAGCTTTGGGTACCAAGAAAATGGCAAGAAAAAATGCTATTGTTCGTGAACTTCCAAGTGTAGAAACCTTGGGTTGCACAACAGTTTTGTTCGGATAAAACTGGAACCCTTACGACTAACCAGATGTTGGTTACCGACTTTTTCACTTTAGGTGGGAAAACAACAATGTCTCGACTTTTTCATGTTGAAGGAACTACTTACAATCCGAAGGATGGAGGCATCATGGATTGGACTTGTTACAACATGGATGCAAATTTGCAAGCCATGGCAGAGATATGTGCAGTTTGCAATGACGCTGGAGTTCTCTGCAAAGGCCGCCTTTTTCGGGCTACAGGTTTGCCTACTGGCAGCTCTCAAAGTATTGGTGGAGAAAATGGGGGTTCCAGATATTAAGGCAAGGAATAGGATTCGAGATTTACAGCTTGCTGCAGACTATTCAATTGATCGAAGCACCATTAAACTAGGTGAGCGCTGAGAGGAAAACCTGAAATATTATATTTGGTCATTTTCATTATATAAAACTTCAAATTTCCTGACTGTCTAGTTATGTCTGGACCATTATAGGTTGCTGTGATTGGTGGGCGAAAAGATCAAAAAGGGTTGCTACTTTGGAGTTTGATCGAGTTCGTAAATCGATGAGTGTTATTGCTCGAGAGTCAACTGGTCAAAATCGTCTTCTTGTCAAGGTGCTTCATTTTACCTTTGCTCGCCCTGAATTGAAAGTGTTGGAGAGCAACATCATGAAATTGCAGAATTTTCTTTACTCCTGTCCCCATAAGAAAATCTTGCTGTCTTATAGGTGTTTTTGTGTCAACTGTTAAAATATGTATTGTGAATCCTTGTCTGGATGTGCAAATATCCCGTTTTCTCGATTTTAATTGGTTATTCAGACTAGGATCTGGTTTACTCGCTTCAAGCGTCACTCAAGCTATTTGAGCTGTTTCAGACAAGTTGTTAAAATTTTCCGCATATCTTATCCAACATGAAAATAAGTATTGGCTGATCTCGCAGAGGGTTTATAGATCAATTTTTTCTATATTTTTTATGGATCCTTCAAAATCTTACATAAACGAACGCGCATGCACATTCTCAAGTTTATTGAGTGCAGGTTCTACGCTGAACCTTCTAGGTTAGTAGTAAAACGATATTTCGGCGATGAAGATTTTGTGGAATTCCCCGTTTTCATGAAAAGGCATTATTATCCATTTTGTGATTTGTTTGTTTCGAACTTATCGATATAAAATATGAGATATTATGAAAACTGCACCACCGCTTATAGACATTGGTCTTGTATTGCGTTTCTTGGGTTTTCAGGGTGCTGTTGAGAGTATGTTGGAGCGAAGTTCACATGTTCAGCTTGCTGATGGATCAATCGTACCAATGGATGATCCTTGTAGGGAATTAATACTGACGAGACAGATGGAATTGAGCTCAAAAGGTTTGCGTTGCTTGGGTATGGCATATAAGGATGACTTAGGAGAGTTTTCAGACTACTACTCTGAGTCATTCAGCCCACAAGAAGCTGCTTGATCCAGCCAACTATTCTGCTATAGAGAGCAACCTTGTTTTCGTTGGGGTTGTCGGGCTTAGGGTGAGTGTTTAATGTTTACTGTTTATGTTATTTATTTACAGACCATGTTTCCATTTTGTTTACACCACTTGATGATACCCACTATTAAGCTCCTACTTCTTGTGGTTAATTTGGATCCTGCAGAGCCCAACATTTCCACAGACTGAATATCCCTCTGTAGACATTAGTTAGAGGATACTGACGAAGGGCTTTTAAAATGGTTAGTATAAGATCACAATGACTAAATTAACCTCTCATTGATAGGCCACCTACTTCACTCTGCATTCAGCAAAGAGCTATTGTATCAGAAGGGATAGCCTTTTAAATGTGAAGTTGTAGCAGTAAAGCTGACCCGATCTTGGTATATTATTGGTCAGTATTAAATTGACTGAAGTTGAAAGGTGTTTGTTAGAGCATAATGTTTTGGTTGGTCAATCATGTTTCAGTATAGTAGCATGTCTGATTGTAAAATGTGGAAAGGTATATAAAAATGGAGAGAAGCCTAGTTTATTTGGTTTTCTGGCTAAGGGAAATACATGTCATGCTGTAGCATCGAGTCTCTGTCATTCCCATAAGTTTACCTTTACTTTGAAATATAACAGGATCCGCCTCGTGAAGAAGTTCATAAAGCTATTGAAGATTGTAGAGAAGCCGGGATCAAAGTGATGGTCATCACTGGAGATAATAAGTCCACAGCTGAGGCTATCTGTCGAGAAATTCGATTGTTCTCTGAGAGTGAGAACCTCAAAGCAAAGAGTTTTACAGGTAAAGAGTTCATGGGTTTTTCCTCTACCCAGCAAATTGAGATTTTGTCAAAACCTGGTGGGATGGTTTTCTCTCGGGCTGAGCCAAAACACAAGCAAGATATCGTCAGAATGCTTAAAGAAATGGTTGAAATCGTTGCAATGACGGGAGATGGTGTGAATGATGCGCCTGCACTGAAGCTGGCTGACATAGGAATTGCCATGGGTATATCAGGAACTGAGGTATGGTGGCCAACTTATTCGGCCGATCACCTTGATCACCATCTTAGAATTTCATCCTTACACCTGTTGTTGACTATGCTGGTAACAACAAAAAGTAATATTTAAAGTTCCTTACAAATAGGTTTTGGTTAGCTCATTTTCAGAATTACAGGGCCTAAATTTTCTCTATGGTTATAATAATGCAACTCATTTTTGTCAAAAGTCCCCTTTGATGGGTCTACCACTCAACGAGCGCTGTTAGGATATTTAATTATAATTGTTGTTTCACCATTTCAGGTTGCCAAAGAAGCATCAGATATGGTTTTGGCAGATGATAATTTCAGTACTATTGTTTCTGCTGTCGCTGAGGGTCGATCAATTTACGATAACATGAAAGCTTTCATCAGGTATGTTCTGCTTTTTCTGTTCATTCAGGTTAGACATATTCTGGATGTCCTTACCCTTCTTTGGTTTACAGGTACATGATATCATCTAATGTAGGCGAGGTAATATCAATTTTATTAACGGCAGCACTTGGCATACCAGAAGTCTTGATACCAGTGCAACTTCTTTGGGTCAATTTAGTTACTGACGATCCGCCTGCAACAGCTCTTGGTTTTAACCCAGCTAATGTTGATATCATGCGGAAACCACCTCGTAAGAGCAATGATGCTCTCATCAACTCTTGGGTTTTCTTTCGGTACATGGTGAGAATTCAACTCTCTATAACCATCATAATTTTTTTGACCACGTTTAGTCTTACTCCATGATCCCACTTGCATCCGCCAACATGATCCCAAGGACTCTTTGTTTCCGAAGATGATTTCCTCATGGAAAAGTCTCAATAGTTGTATAACTTTTAAATCTTATCAAAAGTTGGTTGAATTTTTCTGATGAGCCTCCAGTTAGCTGTTATTTGCGAGTTGCTTTAGATTGGGTCGTGAATTCTAGACAGACTGATTCATTTGGTGTGGATGATCTAGGTGTTATTAGTAATATCTCTAAAAGGTTATGACTTGGATCATCTTCAAGTGGTCGTCATCACAGATAGGTTTTAAAAGGAACCTCATACATAAATTAAAGATTGATTACTGTTCATATATACAGCAGGCCGAAATGTTGAATTTATCTTCTTTTCAATTGATGTTGTACTAAATCGTTTGTTGAACTTTTCAGGTGATCGGATCATATGTAGGTTTGGCAATGGTTGGTGTTGATGGGCACACTCTGGTCTCCCTATCTCAACTACGAACATGGGGAGAATGCCCTACATGGAGAAATTTCTCGGCGGCTCCATTCACAGTCGCTGGAGGTCGTATTGTCACTTTCTCAAACCCCTGTGATTACTTCTCCACTGGTAAAGTCAAGGCAATGACTCTCTCTCTCTCTGTTCTGGTTGCAAAAGGCAATGACTCTCTCTCTCTCTGTTCTGGTTGCAAAAGGCAATCTGGTTGCAAATTGAGATGTTCAATTCCTTGAATGCCCTATCTGAAGATAATAGTTTAGTAAGAATGCCTCCATGGAGCAACCCTTTTCTTCTCCTGGCGATGTCACTCTCATTTGGGCTTCCTTTTCTCATTCTATACATACCGTTTTTGGCTGACGTGTTTGGAATCGTTCCACTGACTCTAAACGAGGGGATTTTGGTAATCTTGGTCTCAGCACCAGTGATTCTGATAGACGAGGTTCTTAAATTTGTTGGGGGAAGGAGAAGACGGGTATCTAAGTAGTACAAGAAAGCGTAAGCTTAGGTAAAGTTGCTCAAAGAGGTTTGGTTTAACCAAGGTTTCCAAATGCCAAGTGAAGAAAATGCCCATGTCATTATTTTATTTATATAATTATGTATTTGTAGATTTCTTGTTTTTACATGGAAAGTAGAAAGTTCATAAACAGTGCTTATGTTTTTGGTCTTCTAAATGAGTAAATGAAGGCCAATAGTTTTTTTTATCAGAAGAGAAGATTTATTAAGAAGGAAAAATGTACATCAGTTCTACCAGAGGTAGATAAAAAATAAAAAGAAAATTATATAAAAATATTTGCCCAGTATGAGTACTGTACTTGTAAAATTCAGGTGTACTCGTTTGCCGGCAGCAGCAGCCACAGAGAGGAGCAGGGTTTTAACCTCAATACATAAATCAATATTAGTTTTGAAGTTGTAGTCTTCCTTGAAGATGCGACAATTTCTTTATCTCCAGATGGTATAGATAATAGCTGCCGAAATGAGACTCCAAATATAATTATCTGAATCTAAAAAATTTGAATGATGCCAACCAAGCGCCAACATCTTCATTGAAGTAGGTACCACCCATGCCCAACACTCACCTAGTAAAACCATCAACCATATTTTATGTGCAATCTTACAGTGAAGAAAAAGGTGATCTTGTGTCTCAGTGTCATTGCCACACAACACACATGAGCTATAAATTGTTATATCTTTACGCTGCAACATATAATAGTATTAAGCTTACCATGTATTAAACACCACACCAAGAAGTTGATTTTAGGTGGGATTGTAGCTTTCCAAATGAAGTAGTAAGGGAAATCATCTATGCCATCTCCAGCGATCAACTTAGTGTAGAGTGATTTAACCGTGAAGATACCATATTTTACAACGTCCATCTTCTAGTGTTAGGTAACAAATCGATAGTAGGGGTGAGTCTCCAATTAGAAGTAGGAGACTAGATAATTGATCCGTTTCAGAGCTTGTCAAAAATCTTTTGAAATTGAACTTCCAGTTACCATCAATACTGACCATATCTGCAACTTTTATATGCTTCTCTTCTGAAATTTTGTAAAACATAGGGAACAAGGAAGCAAGTGTAGTATTTCCATACCAAATATCATTCCAAAATAAGATTTGTTTACCTGAGTGTAAGTTGAACTTTGGATTTTAGCTAACCAAATATGCAGTACTAGCTATCACTCTCCAGCAAGAGACTCCATAAGATTGTGTTACTTTTTCCGGTACCCAATGAGAGAAATTATCACCATATTTATCTACAATGATCTTGTACCATAATCTGTTTTTGTCTACACCAAATCTCAAACACCACTTTGCCAACATAGTAATGTTCATGATCTTTAGATTATAAACGCCTGATCCACCTCTCTCTTTTGAAGGCCAATAATTTCACTACACTTCCACTGTAATTATTTGGTACTACAACTTTTTATGGAAGTAATAGTTATGTTTGTCTCATCATCATACTATTGATTCATTTGTTTAATTTAACACAGTTCTTATTTTCTCCGGAGTCCGGCCCACATTCATCTAGGTAATTATTCTGACATTCTTCGATCTATAAACAACTATTTTCCACAAAAGTGGTGTTTCATACAGTAGACTGAAAATTTCCCATTATTAAGCTGGGAGAACAATAAAGTGTAATGATTCCATCGAAGGTACAATTAAATGTGATTCTCAAAGTTCAAATACTAAATCCTCCACAGAACCAAGACGTTTCATATTTGCCGAAACTTCATGCAATACTAAATATATGTCAACATAATTTGGATGTGATTTATCTTCCACAATAAACTTATGAACATTTCCATCGACTTCAATGATACTGTGACCGGCTGCCTTTGTTATTTGATTGTCTTTCATAAACTTTTTTGTAATAGCATGTAACTCAGTTTACACCTTATTTACATCCTGTGTATGTTAGCACTTATTAGATGTCAAAATGTGTATGTTAGTTTGCCCTGGTTTGAGTCTTAAAATTAGGTTTGCTATTGTAATCAGTTGTACAGAAGAAGAACAATATGATTTTTTCCTTTCAAGAACAGAAATAATGAGATCATGTTCTTGATCTCATTCATCATTTTCATCATCTGATTGTCATTCTATCATGGTATCAGAGCAATCTTTCATGAATTTCTGAATTCCTAATTCCGCTGCTTCATTTCCTTTCGATCTTGTTAATCAGATTCATTTTCTTTCTTATATTCTGCAATGGAGAACCCAATTTCAAATTTTATAGCAAAAGTCCCTGTAAATCAATTAACAAATTTTGTTTCCCTCAAACTTAAAGAGGATAATTTTCTCACTTGGAAGAATCTCATGCTTCCTGTGATACGCAAATTCAAGATTATGAAATATCTTGATGGTTCTTATCGTTGTCCAGGTCAATATACTACTCCGAGAAATCAAACTAATGGTGTTGAAAATCCTCTTTACTTAGACTGGATTGATGAGGATTCCACAAATCAATACCACTATTTATGATTTAGTAATTGCTCATTTTGCTACTGCACCAACTTCACATCATCTTTGGACCAACATTGAAGAAAGATTTGCTCGCTCTTCTTCTACTCACTCAATTCAATTACACACAAAACTTATAGCAGTCAAACAAGGTAACAAATCTTTCCAGTCTTAATTGATGAAATCAAGTCTTTGTCAGATCAACTTGCTGCTGCTGGTGAAATTGTTTCTGATAAGGAATTAGTGGTTGTCACCTTATCTGCTTTAAACTCTGATTATGTTCCCTTTGCTACCTCAATGAGACATAAATATCCACCTATTTCTTGCATTGAACTTCACAATAATCTACTTAGTGAAGAGGTGGTCATTAGTCAAAGAAATATAGATCTACTTACTGATTCTACAACTCAATCCTTTGTTGCACAATTTCATTCATCTAGAGTACATTTTAGAGGTCATAATTCAAGATTTAGTGGTTGTCCACATTCTTTTGGCAGAGGAAATACTTTCTTTCCCAGTAGTAGTGCTAGAACTGGTAATTTTCACTTTGGTAGAAGTAATTCATTCTCACCAGGTAGAGGTTTTGGATATGCTCCTTCTACTTCTGTTCCAAAATCTACTATGAATTCCCAACAAACTACATCATCTTCTTTAATCTGTCAAATTTGTGGAAAAGTTGGCCATAGTGCTTTGGAATGTATAAATAGACTCAACTTTTCTTATCATAATTTCCATACTCCAACTCATCTATCTGTTATGTTGGCATCTGCAAACATTATAAGGGAGAAACCTTGGTATGCTGATAGTGGTGCTAACAATCATATCACCCCTAATGAGTCTGAATTGAAAGCTTCCTCTACTTATGAAGGCCTTGATCAAATCCAAGATGCAAATGGAGAAGGTATGTCCATTACTCACTCTGGTTTTTCATTAAAATCTACACCAAATCATATCTTTAACTTGAACAATGTTCTTTTGGTACCAAATGCTGCTCAAAACTTGCTTTCTGTACACAAGTTCACTTCAGATAACAATTGTTCCATAACCTTTACTTCTGCTGGCTTTTCTGTGAAGGACTTGTCAAATGGGAAGTTTCTTTGCAAGGCCCTCACAGTAATGGACTTTATCCTATTCACTTTCTGCATCATTCGCCACATAAAGCTCATTTTGCTGTCACAACATCCATATCCTCTGAAGTCTGGCACAGAAGGCTAGCTCATCCCTCATTTAAAACAATGTAATGTGTTTCAAATTCTCTGTATTTACCCTATGTTGCTAAGAGTCCTGTATTTTATACTGATTGTCTCTTAGATAGAACTCACAAGTTACCCTTCTAATTGTCAACCAATTATAGTTCCACTTCTTTGGAATTATTACATATGGACCTCTGGGGTCGCAGTCCTATAATCTCAGTATCTGGTTACAAGTATTATGTTACTATAATAGATGATTTTTCTAAATTTTGCTGGATATTCCTTTATATGATAAATCTGAGTTCAAGAAAGTCTTCTTTGAGTTGAAAGTGTACATAGAAAAACAATTACAATTTCGTATTAAGATAATAAGAACTGATGGTGGAAGTGAATTTTTACATCATCAGTTAACTTCTTATCTAGCTCTTCAAGGTATCAAACATGAGCTTTCTTGCCCAACACACCTGAACAGAATGGTGTAACAGAATCCAAACACAGACATCTGGTTGACATTGGCAGAACTTTTCTAATTCAATATGGACTTAGTGATGCCTTTTGGGTAGATGCATTTACCACTGCCAACTACACAATCAACAGATTTCCTACTAAATCCATTGGCTTCAAATCACCTTTTAAGGTTTTCTTTCATCACACACCTGATTATACTTTCTTGAAAACTTTTGGTTCCTTATGTTTTCCTTGGATAAGGTATTATGCAGCTCACAAACTTGCACCAAGAAGTATCTTTTGTGCCTTTATTGGTTATTGTTCTTCTCAAAAAGGCTACAAATGCTTAGATCCAATCACTGACAGAATTTATATATCTAGGCATGTTACCTTTCAATAATCTGTGTTTCCTCTAAAGAAGTCTCCATCTCCAATGCACAATTAACTCAGGATGCTGTTGCTTCTTCAAGTGATATTACAAATCCAACTGCAATTGTCAATCTTTCAAATGCTTTGCAATTTGGTACTTCTTTAATATCTGATCACTCTACTACACCAACTGCTGTTTCACCTGTTGTTAATGATACTTCTTCTTGTATTTACAATAATCACTCTATACAAACAATAGGAAAATCTGGAATCTTCAAACCAAAGGTATATTCAAGTAAACACTATTTCTCTTCTGCTATTGTTGCTCAGATTCCTCCTCATATTCCTATTTGTTTTAGTCAAGCAAATAAACATCCTAAGTGGAGACAAGCACTGGTGGATGAGTATAATGCTTTGCAAACTGCTAACACCTGGTCCAAGGTACCATTCCATCTTTCTATGAATCTTGTTAGTTGTAAATGGGTTTTTAGAATTAAATATAAACCAGATGAGACTATAGATAGGTATAAAGCTAGGCTTGTTGCTAAGGTTTTTCACCAGCAGGAGGGGTTAGACTATTCTGAAACATTCATCCAGTAGCTAAGCCTACTACCATTCGAATTCTTCTAGCCATTACAGTAAATTTTGATTGGTCAATTACTCAACTTGATGTTAGTAATGCCTTTTTCCATGAAGATATTTCTGAAGAAATTTATATGTCCCAGCCCCTGGTTTTATTGATCCAGATAATCCAACTCTTGTGTGTAAACTTAATAAGTCTCTGTATAGCTTAAAACAAGCTCCAAGAGCTTGGTATGCCAAGTTACAACAAGTATTACTCTCTTATGGATTTATTCTGTCTTCAGTTGATGCCTCTCTGTTCATTCAAAAGATTGGTACAAGAATTACTTTTATTTTGGTGTATGTGGATGACATCTTGACTACTGGCAGTTCATCCTCTTATTGCACTAAGTTCATACTTCAGCTTCAGGGACATTTTCCTGTCAAGGATTTGGGTCACTTGCACTATTTTCTTGGTCTTGAGATCAAAGAAACTCAACTGGACTATTTCTTTCACAAACTAAATATTCCATTGACTTGTTGGAGAAACATGCTATGAGTGGAGCTAAGCCTTGTTCCTCCCCAGTTCCTGCAAATTTCAAGCTTCAAGGTTTCACTGGTGACCCACTGCTTGATCATACTTCCTACATATTCTTAGTTGGTGCTTTGCAATACCTAACATGGACAAGACCAGAGATTTTCTATGCAGTGAACCAGATTTGTCAACATATGCAAAATCCAACATCTGCTCACATGCTTGCATCTAAGAGAATTTTGAGATATATTAAGGGTACCATTGATTTTGGAATTCTATTTCGAAAGGGTTTAACAGCTGTGCATGGTTTCAGTGATGCAGATTGGGAAGGGGATCCTATTTCTCGATGGAGTACTGGAGGATATTGTATATTCTTTGGTACCAATCCCATTTCTTGGTCTAGCAAACGGCAAACAACTGTTGCCATATCCTCTACTGAAGCTGAATTCCGAAGTCTAGCCAATTCTACTATAGAGGTAATTTGGATTTGCAAATTATTGACTGAAATGCACATTTTTCTGCCATCTGCACCTTCAATTCTTTGTGACAACATAAGTGCAATTTTCTACTCTTCCAATATAGTGTTTCATACAAGGATGAAACATTTTTCTATGGATTATAACTTTATCAGGGAACTTGTTCAGTCTCAAACTTTGAAGATTTCCTATATCTCCACTATTGATCAGGCTGCTGACATCTTTACAAAGGGGTTATCAGGTCCAAGATTTGCTTTGTTAAGGAACAAACTGAGTGTTCAGTCTCTTCCTGACTCCATCAATTTGAGGGGGGTAATAGCATGTAACTCAATTTACACCTCATTTACATCCTGTGTATATTAGCACTTATTAGCTGTCAAAATGTGTATGTTAGTCTGCCCTGGTATGAGTCTTAAAACTAGGTTTGCTATTGTAATCAGTTTTACAGAAGAATAACAATATGATTTTTTCCTTTCAAGAACAGAAACAATGAGATCATGTTCTTGATCTCATTCATCATTTTCATCATCTGATTATCATTCTATCACCTTGCCCTAGCAACTCCATCCCATCTACTTGCTGATGCATAAATACTCGAAAGTATCACATAAACCCATGGGTTCTGTGGTTCAAGTTTAAGAAGGGAGTTCACTGCTTTTTCTGCAAGTTCAACGTTTCCATAGAAACTACAAGCACCCAACAAATCTCCCCGTACAACTAAATCAGGCTTCACTGGCATCTTGTTTATGAGATCATAAGCTTCCGTTAGTTTTCCAGCTCGGCCTAAGACATCAACGATGCAAATGTAATGTTCTAACTTAGGCGTGATAGAAAAATCTTTTTTCATTGATTCAAATAATTGGTAAGATTCTTTAACTAGACCATCATGAGCGCAGGCGAGAAGAACCCCTATAAATGTTACATCATCTGGGGTCGTTCCTCCTCCCTAATTTATAGGTAATTCAAGATAAAGTCCATAATATATTAACACAACAATCACAAACTATTCCGTTTGAATGAAACTGTAAATTGCAAAACTTAAGTCAACCAAACACTAAAAAAAATACATACCCCATTTAATCAAAAAGCCCCACATGATCATTGAATTCCAAGTACATAAGTATTTCTTACTGTCATTTGTATCAAAAATTCGTCCTGCAACATCGATCTTCCCGCACTTCGCATACATCTCCAACAAAGCATCACTGACATATATATATTCCTCAAGAAACTTTTCCCCCGACATAAGTTTCGATACTGTGTCCAATCTCAGAAGCCCCAAGATTAGCACAAGCTGGAAGAACACTAGCAATTGTCACCTCATCGGGCGAAACCCTATTCTCCCCTTCCATTCTCAAATACATTTCAAGTGCACTATCATACATTCCATTTTGCGAATACCCAGAAATAATTGCAGTCCAAGAAACTATATTCCTTGACGACATGGACTCAAACAATTCTCTCGCTCCAACTAAATCCCCATTTCTTGTATACCCCGAAATTATGGAATTCCTGTTGGTTCTGCAACAATAAAATACTGAAAACAAATGATGTTAACGTTAAATAAAACTTCTGAAATTTAAACACTGATTTAAGGGCAGAGTCATTTGATCATCAAACCGTCCTTAACACAATAGTTCACCGTTACGCCTCAAAAATGAGTGATGTTAAATACCCAACAATGAAGTTGTGTCCAGGATAAAACTTCCCGATACAAGTATTATATAACACTACAATACTTTCCCACTCAAATGAACTCAACAGCAATATGAAGGAAAGAAATAAACAAGCAAAGCAGGAAGAGGGGAAAAGAGCCAGGGATAGTAGCCCGCTCTGGGATGGTTGGAATGAAGAATTCGATTTGCTTTTATAGGCAGAAACCAGAGAGAAATCCGTCCAGAATGTCGACATAATTTGTAACAAAGTTGTAAAGAAAAACGACCAGAAAATGTCGACATTGTGTTGCAAAAGAAAATTTTTTTTGGTAAGAAAATTATTTTCTGACGAGTCAGACGCCTCCACATTAAAGACAAATTTATTTTGATTTTAAATTCGTTAAGGAAATAATTCAAAAGTTTTTTGTCCAAAAAGATAAGTCTTGGTTGACCCACATCCACACCCGAGCCCGATCCCGAGCCCGCAACACGACCTACCCGACGGACGGACAGTGGCGGCGTGCGTGCTTCGGTGCTTTGCACCGTACTTGTGTAAAATGTGTGGTTGCACCAACTAGACCATTTCCTAAGTCCTCTCTCCCACAAAAAAATGTGTTGACCCAAAGGGCCACTCTTAGATGCAATTTTCTTAGTAATATGGAAAGGCCGCATCTTTAGTTTCTTCTATGTGGGACTAAAGGTTTGATTCACAATTAGTAAAAATGAGATAGTGTCCTTAGTGACCCTTAGTTCCTAAGATCCATTCCTACCAAGACCAAAAACAAAACATTAAAATTATTTTCTCCAATAATCCCCCACATGAATGAAAAACCGATAAAAAAAATCAGAAATCAGAAAGCGAGAAATACCACTATAGGCAAGAGGTGTCCATAAGGTCTTGAACCTTTGCTTATTGAGAAATTACAGGAACTACTTGATAGACAGTGAAAGTGATATCTTGAACTTCCATCGTTTGGTGTAGTTCATCAATAACTTCCACGCGTCATATCTCTCTAGGTGCTGTCAATTCCGTGCCGTTGATCCATTTTGGCCCTGGACGTATCCCGTTTCTCACAATTCTCTAGAGAATCATCTCCATTCTCATAGGAGGCGTCCCACTTCCATATTTAGATAGGTGAGTTTCATCAAGAGTGTTTACTGCTACACTCCACTTCAATCTTAAATTGAAACTATAAAACTCATTAAGACTTAATAAAAAATCATCCTTCACATGCAGTCACACTATCAAGTCTACATCATAGGGAAGGGGCAGAGAATGAAATTCTCTGATAGTTTTTCCTTTAACCCATCACAAATTAGTTGTCTCATTCAAAACCTTGATCTTGGGATCTCCAGTCATCAAGGTTGAGTATCCTTCATGGCAAGTTTATTTAATGAGCTCAAGCCCCATCCCCCTCGATGCATTACTAACTATCTCCTTGGACAAACCTTTCGTCAAAGGGTCCGTGATATTCTCCTTAGACCTCACAAAGTTAACAGAAATAACGCCAGTTGAGATTAGTTATTTCAGGGAATTATGTCTTCTACGAATGTGTATAGAATTCCCATTATAGTTGTTGTTTTTAGCATTAACTATTGCAACTTGACTATCACAATGTATAGATATAGCTGGCATAGGCCTATGCCAGAGAGGAATGTCTTCTAAAAAGTAACTTATCCAAGCGGCTTCCTTTCCTGCTTTATCTAACGCAATAAATTCCGATTCCATAGTGGATCGAGCTATACATGTCAGTTTGGAACTCTTCCAAGATACAGACCCACCTGCTAGAGTGAAAACATATCCACTCGTAGACTTAGACTCCTTTGAGTCTGATATCCAGTTTTCATCACAAAATCCTTCAAGGACGACAGGGTACCTCTCATAATTCAAACAAAAGGATTACAGGTATACCTACTCAACCTACTCACAACATAAGCAATGTCTGGTCTCGTATAGTTTATCAAATACATCAGACTTCCTATAACACGTGAGTATTCAAGTTGTGAAACTCCATTACCCTTATTTTTTTTTTGAGTCTTTAACAAGGATCATACGGAGTACAAGCAGGTTTACAATCAAACTGATTATATATTTTAAGCATAGATTCAACATAATGAGATTGATTAAGACTGTATCCATTCAAATTTCTTCTAATCTTCATCCCTAAGATCACAACAGTGGGGCCTAAGTCTTTCATGTCAAATTTCTCATTTAGCATGTTCTTAGTGGAATTAATTACATCCATGTTTGTACCGAGTATAATCATGTCATCAACACACAAGCATACAATCCCACATGCATCATTCACAAGTTTAGTATAAACATACTTGTCAGATTCATTGATTTTAAAACCACTAAAAATCAATACATGATCAAATTTTTATGCCTCTGTTTAGGTGCTTGTTTCAAACCATAGAAAGATTTTTTCAGTGTACAAACTTTGTTTTCAGAACCTTTCACTACAAAGCCCTCGGGTTGGTCCATATAAATTTCTTCATCTAATTCACCATTTAGAAAAACTGTCTTTACATCCATTTGATGTATCTTTAAGTTATGAATGTTAACAATAGCAATTAACATCCTAATGGAAGTAATTCACATAACATGTGAATATGTATTAAAGAAATCTACACCTTCTTTATGTCTATAGCCTTTAGCTACTAACCTAGCTGTGCATTTTTCCACAGTCCCATCTAACTTACGTTTCCTTTTGAAGATCCATTTACAACCTATGGGTTTACACCCTAAAGGTAAGTCTACAATCTCCCACATACCGTTCTGTATGATGGAATCCATTTCACTAATGGTAGATTCTTTCCACCATGGAGCTTCAGAAGAAGTCATGGCTTCTCTATAAGTTTGTGGATCAGTCTCAGCTAAGCATGTTATGAAGTCTGATCCAAAAGATTTTTGAGTTCTAAGCCTTTTACCTCTTCTAGGCTCAAATTCAACTTCATCTTCTTCTAAAGGTAATGTCTGAATGGTCGAAGGGACATCTAAGGGATCAACATATATCATGCGAGAATCAGATTTCAATGGAAAAATATTTTCAAAGAACACAACATCCCTAGATTCTATAATAGTATTCACACCAATTTCAAAAATTTTAGAACTTACGACCATAAATTTATATGCATTAGTATTCTCAGGATACCATATGAAGACACAATCAACAATTTTGGGTCCTATCTTAGTTCTCTTAGGAGGAGGAATGGAAACCTTAGCCAAACATCTCCACACTTTGAAGTATGTAGAAGAAGGTTGTCTACCTTTCCATAGTTCTTATGGAGTTTTATCTGATCCCTTAAAGGGTACTCTGTTCAGGATATAGCAAGATGAAAGGACGACCTCCCCCCACAAGTTTGCTGGTAATCCTGAACTAATCAACATGGCATTCATCATCTCCTTAAGGGTTCGGTTCTTCCGTTCAACCACACCATTAGATTGTGGTGAATAAGGAGGAGTAGTCTCATGATTAAATGCCATGTTGTGAGCAAAATTCTCCTATAGGAATTTCATACTCACTACCACGGTCAGCCCTAACTCTTTTAATGGTAACATTTAATTGGTTTTCAACTTTAAGTTTATACATCTTAAAGGCTTCTAAGGCGTCATCCTTACCCATGAGCAAATATACCTGACAGTACCTGGCACAGTCATCTATGAAAGTTGTAAACCATTTTTTTACCACCTCTAGTTTGAACTGATTTCATGTCAACTAGGTCTGAATGAATTAATTATAAAGGTTTAGAATTTCTCTGAACATTTTTTCTAAATTTTTTTTTTAGCATATTTTGATTCTACGCATACTTCACATTTATGTTCATTATCCAAACTAAATTTGGGTATGCAGCCTACGCTAGCCAGTTTATTTATTGAATTATAATTTACATGTCCAAGTCTACCATGCCAAACATTTAATGACACACAAACATAAGCAGAAGAATCAATTTTATTCATTTCATCAAAGGTTACATTAAGTTTATAGCGACCCTCAGTCTTATAACCCTTACCCACATAATCCTTACCCTTAGTGACAACAACATTGCCAGATTCAATTATAATTTTAAAACCCTTATCATCTAAAACACCACAAGAACAAGATTTTTGCAGATGTCCGAAACATGAAGAACTTCATTCAATGTTAAAGTCTTGCCAGAAGTGAGCTTCAACCCAATTTTTCATTTTCCTGCAACCTGTGCTGCAGATGACTTACACATGTAGAGTTTCTCCCCTTCCCCTACCTTCTGATAGGAGGTGAACATATTTCTGTTTCCACAGACATGCTTGGTAGCACCAGAGTCTACCACCTGTCTCTCATATTGGTTACCAAATTAACTTCAGACACCGTACCAGAAAACTCGTTCTTGTTGTTTTCAACCAAATTAGCATTGTTTTTCTTGTTATTAAAGTCTTTACGTTTTCTACAGTGAATTGCCATATGGCCAGGAATTCCACAAACATAACAAGCATCCTTAATATGACCAATGCCAGATTTGGGTTTCTGAAACATACCTTTCTTGTGAGGACTAGGCTCAGGGTTGCATTTTGATAGACACATTTTTGTGTATAATTTGTCCGCAATTATCTATTTTGATAGTGCTCGATTTTATACTTATTATGTGATTTTATGTGTTTGTAGGTATTTTTGAGAAATAAACATTTGTGGAAAAATCGACTAAAAAAGTGATAAAGGAACCCCGAGAAAAATTGCTAAAGGCACCTCATTTTTGGATAGGGGCAACCCTCTTTAATTTTGAAATCCTGAAATTGGTGGGAAATAGTTCCTCCCGCAACGAGAGTTATCTGAGGTGTTTTGATAATAAGATTTTTGGGATTGGAAGGAAAGTTTCATAAAGACATAATCAAAACATGTTGATACACGTCAAAAAGGAGTATTTCATGCCGTTAAACACGCTGAAAAACATGGCTGCTGCATAAAACAGGTTCCTTATCAGATTGATTCTCGGATTTGGATAATCACGAGTGGTAGAGATCTGTTTTGGAGAATATCAAGTTCTTATCAGTTAGGGATAGATTATTAGGGTTTACTAATCCTATAAATAGTGAGGAGATTAAAGAAAAAAAGTAATCTGGAGAGAGCCGAAAAAAAGTAATCTGGAGAAAAAAATTTACGCTGGGAAGAGGAAGAAGAAGAAAAGACTACACCAGAAAACTATTACTCTGTCACCTTTTCTTTCATAATGTACCACGTTCAAAAACCGTACTTTATTCTCTGTGTAATTTTCTTTCTTCAGCAACACAGAAAACATTCTCAGCAACACTTAAATCCGTATCTGTTTTCTGTTTTCTGTTTTCTGTGTTACTTTTGTTTTTTTCTTCTTTTAAGCACTTTGAGCTATAAACATGTATGTTGAGAGGGTGTTTGACATGAGGAGCTAGACCCATTGCTGAGGCGACGGAGGAAGCCATTTTCCAATAATAAAGTGGTATATTTTTATTTTATTAATTTGTTTTGCAATTCTTTTATTAATATTTGCTTAAAATAAAAATTGAAAAAAATGATTTTTATCAATTAGTTGTGTTTTGTTTTGATGGGTCATGCTTAATTTAGAGCTTTGATGTCTCATACTTTTGATTTACAACTAATATTTTGGAAATCTAACTTTGACAATATTTTGAATAAATTGAATATATGAATTGCAAGATAATTATTATTGTTAAATCACCTGAAAAATTGGCTAATGGTGGAATCCTTAGTCTCAGTTCTTTCCATAATTCTTGAAACAATTCTACTTTAATCTTCTTTATTTTTAGTATTAAAAATTAGGTTTAAAAATCAAATCTTTACAAGTCTGAGTATCGAATCTTTTACCACTATTTCTAAACCACATTAGTTTTTGGCGCCGCCGACGCGGACTTATCTTTAGGTTTAGGGTTTTAGATTTTTTTTTTTAGGTTTTTTTTTTGTTTTTAGTATTATTTTTATTTTGTTCTATTTTACGTTTCTTTGGGTATTTATCTTTTTGCTACAAATTTTGGATTTTGGATTAAAAGGAAATTGAGCCCAAGAATTTGGTGATTAAAGACTTGGAGTTAAAGTTAAAGCTAAAAGAACGAAAAAGAAGACAAAGAATTTATTTTTAATTAGATTTTTTTTGTTTCTTTTTTTTAGAAAATTGTATTAGGAAATCTTTGATTATTCCTGTAATTTTTTTTCTCTTTGGATACTTTTGGACTTTATTTTGGGACTTTGGACATTATTATTATTTTTAAACCCTATAGAAGGATCATTTAAATATAAAATACAACAAGGAAGGACGACAATTACTATATTGTCTCGGCCCCTCGGGTTCGTACACTGACACAGAAGTCGGTAGCCTGAGTCGATTACAACCGATTAATCCCCTGTCTGGTACGGGAGGTAAGACTCGATCAACCCACGAATCCCCTGCAAGTGGGTTTACTGTATTATTTCGTATGCATATATGTTGAGGAACTGAATACGGAATTATTTTCTAGTAAAGGGCAAGAACTGGCCATACAAGATAAGGACTCGGATTTTCATCACCGTTTCCTTCTTGCCCGCTTTAGGAACACGTTACCAAACGTGAACCTAAGCTCAAAATTTTGACTAGAAAGAGACCGATAGGGTAACGAGCTTATAGGAAAGTCATTCAAAAGGACTGTATTGGTTACTCTGTTAGCCTAACTCGAAGTTCAGGAAGATTATTTTACTTTGATTAGAGCCGCCTTGTAACCCCAGGAATCGTTGCCAAAGAAACAAGGTTATCAAATATCCTTAGATCTTATCCTGTTTCTGTTAGACTTAATCTAATTCGGATCGTTCTAAGAGGTTACCTAAAACTGTAACTAGTTTCCTTTCGAAGGAATAGAAGCTGGTCTAGAAACAATCTAAGTGGAGCCATCATGCTTTTTGTTTGCTAGATTCAATAGGTTTGATTTGCATGAGTCAACCTTGCTTGTGATTGTTTATAATTCCCTTCCAATTAGGATTTTTTTTATATTTTTTTTAGTGTATTCCAAAACCGCTTGAAATCATCAGTGAGCGAGCTTGGAAAAGAGGCACTCTAGGTCGTTTGATTAGTGAAAAACCTAGTAGTTCTGTCCCTGGAAACAAGGACCTCGAAGACTCTTCTTTTGAGGGCCCTGTTTGTGGAAATTTCAATTTTGAGAACTTGACACTGTGTGAAGAAGTTACTTCTAGTCCTTTGATAGCGCCAACAATGGCAACTTTAAAAGCTTTGTTGAACCCGACTAGGACTTCTTGTCCATCATGTATCAAGTTAGCTGAAACTGAAGAAAACTATGAGTTGAAACCTGGGACCATATAGATGCTCTCAATCTTCTTAGGGAAAGAAAATGGAAACCCCTATTTCCATGTTAGGGATTTTGAGGAAATATGTAGTACCATCAGGATTAAGGACCTAGATGATGAAGCATTGAAACCTTGACTGTTTCCTTTTTTAACTAAGAGACAAAGCCAAATCTTGGCTATATAGTTTAACTTTAGAGTCAATTGAAACCTATGAACAACTTACATCTGCCTTTTTCCAGAAGTTTTTCCCTAGGCACAAAATATCATCTATTAGGAAGCAGATTTGCACATTTGCTCAACAAGAGGGAGAATATTTATATAGGTATTTGGAAAGGTTCAATGACTTATTATCATAATGTCCTCATCATGGTTTAGAAAAAGTAAGGCTAGTTCAGATCCTCTATGAGGGTTTAGATTGTTCGACAACAACCATGGTTGATTCTTTATGCACATGCGGGTTTGAAAATAAAACTGTCGATGGTGCGATGACATTTTTGAATGAAATCGCCGAAAAAACCCAGTAATGGGAAAACAGTAGGGAGCCCCAGAAAACAATTCTTCTAAGTAGAGGAAATGTCAATAGGGTAGAAGGATCTTTTGAATCATATGCCAAAATAACAGCTATATCAAAAAGGTTAGAAGCTTTAGAATTGAGTCAATCTAGTTGTGGAATTGAGCCCAAATCATTTTGGGAAGGATAGATTGTTGAAGAGCAAGCCCATGCTCTTTATAATAACACTAGATTTGATAATCATCAGAAGTTTAACCCTTATTCAAAAACCTATAACACTGGTTGGAGAACCCATCCTAACCTTTCTTGGTCTAAGGGCCAGAGTCAAGGTCAGTCTAGTAATTCTAAGGTTCCCCCAAGTTTTGGTTATACTAAGAATCCTTCTGGACCGGTACAATTTCAGAATCCGATAGATAAGACGATCATGAGTTTACAGAGTCTGTCGCCTCATTAACTCAGAATACTAAAGATTTTCAGCAGTTTGTCAACCAAAGTTTATGAGAAAATTAAAAGATCGTCCAGGCTAACAGTCAGGCTATTTCCAATTTAGAAACTCAGGTTGGTCAAATCTCCGAGTATTTGAGAGAAATAGAAAAAGGCAAGTTCCCTAGTCAACCACACCCCAATATTAGAGGAGTTCATGAAGTATCTTCTGGTGAGAAATCATCAAAGCATGTGAATGCAATTAGAACCCTTAGAAATGGTAAATTTGTAAATAACAAGGTAACCATGCCTGATAGTAAACATATTGTAGTTCACCCTTCTGATCCAGTAGCTGAAGAGACTGACGAAGTCTCTAAAGAACCCGATGCAGTTCCTCATAAGTCAGATTTTGTGCCCAGAGCCCCTTCCCACAACTGTTAGCACCAACAAAGATGGAATCCAACTTTAACGACATATTAGAGGTTTTTAAGCAAGTCACGATCAACCTTCCATTATTAGATGCAATTAGGAAGATTCCTACTTATGCCAAGTTCCTTAAGGATATGTGTACGCGAAAGCAAAAGTTTAGCGTATAAAAGAAAGCCTTTTTAGCTAGTCATGTGAGTTCAAATATCCAGAACAATACAACTCCTAAGTACAAAGACCCAGGGTCCCCAACCATTTCTTGCACAATAGGTAACTACCGTATTGAGAAAGCGTTACTTGACTTAGGAGCCAATGTGAACTTACTTCCGTACCATGTGTACCTCCAGCTAGGACTTGGTGATTTGAAACCGACCCAGATAACACTGCAGTTAGATGATAGGTCTGTGAAAATTCCTCGTAGTGTCATAGAGGATGTTCTTACTGAGGTCGATTAGTTTATTTATCTAGTAGATTTTGTTGTCCTTGATACCAAACCTTTCCCTGACCCAGAGAATCAGATACCTATGATATTAGGTCGCCCGTTTTTATCTATATCTAATGCGATCATTAACTGTCGAAATGGTATTATGAACTTATCTTTTGGTAATATGACTATTGAGCTGAATATTTTCAATATTAATGAGGTGAATGCTTTGTTAGATTCAACCCCTTTGATAGACACTAGTAATGGATGGAAACCTAATTTCGAACCACTACCAGTTTCTAAGTCTACCCTAATTCCTTCTCTAGAAGAGCCTCCTAAGTTGGACCTTAAACAACTACCAGTTACTCTGAAGTATGTGTATTTAGGCCCATATGAGACTTTGTCTGTGATTGTAGCATTCGACTTGGATAGTAACCAGGAAAGTAGGCTAGTGACCGTGCTTCAAGACAATAATGAAGCTTTAGGGTGGACCATAGCAGACATTAAGGGTATAACTCCTAATGTTTGTATGCATCAGGTTCATTTAGAGGATGATACCAAACCGTCTAGGGAGATGCAACGTCGACTTAACCCTAACATGAAAGAAGTAGTTCGAACTGAGGTGCTTAAGTTATTAGATACGGGTATTATATACCCTATTTCAGATAGTAAGTGGGTCATCCCCGTTCAGGTTGTTCCCAAGAAATCAGGTATCACTGTAGTCCAGAACGATAACAATGAGTTAATCCCAACCCGAGTGACCATAGCGTGACGTGTTTGTATTGACTATAAAATACTGAACAAGGTCACAAGGAATGACCACTTTCCCCTTCCTTTCATCGACCAAATGTTTGAGAGATTAGCTGGACATAGATAATATTGCTTGCTAGATGGTTTTTCTGGATGTAATCAGATTGTTATTGCCTCAGAAGACCAAGAGAAAACCACTTTTACATGTCCCTTTGGTACCTTAGCGTATAGATGCATGCCTTTTGGGTTGTGTAATGCACCCGCTACTTTTCAACGTTGTATGATGAGCATATTTTCTGACATGATAGAACGGTTTTTAGAGGTCTTTATGGATGATTTTTCAGTATTTGGGTCATCTTTTGAAGAATGTTTGCATCATTTGACATTAGTGTTGACCAGATGTAAGGAAAAGAATTTAGTGCTTAATTGGGAAAAAGGCCATTTCATGGTTCGATCAGGAATTGTTTTAGGGCATATCGTATCTTCTAAGGGTATAAAGGTAGACAAAGCCAAATTTGACCTTATTAAGACTATACAGGTTCCCAAAACTGTAATGTTAGGTCATTCTTAGGGCATGCAGGTTTTTATCGTCGATTCATTAAGGATTTTAGCTTGATTTCTAGACCTATTTGCAAACTGCTTACAAAAGATGTTAGGTTTGTCTTTGATGATGCTTGTTTAGAGGATTTTGAGAAGCTTAAGACCTTACTCACTACCACCCCCATAGTCCAGGCACCTAACTGGAACCTACCCTTTGAGATAATGTGTGATGTTTCAGATTATGCTATTGGTGTTGTGTTAGGTCAGTGAGAAAACTAATTACTTCATGTGATTTACTATGCTAGAAAAACCCTGAATGATGCCCAACTGAACTACACCACCACAGAGAATGAACTGTTAGCTATTGTTTTTGCCTTAGACAAGTTTATATCCTATCTTTTAGGTTCTAAGGTTATAATCTTTACCGATCATGCTGCTTTGCAGTACCTTATGTCTAATAAGGATACTAAACCTAGATTGATTAGATGGATCCTTTTGTCACAAGAATTCTCGCTAGAAATTAAAGACAAAAAAGGTGCAGAAAATGTAGTAGCAGACCACTTGTCTAGACTTGTTGTGGATTCTGCTGATGATTCTCCTCCTGCGAGGGACAACTTTCCTGATGAACAACTATTCTTTGTTTCCCAATCACCTTGGTTTGTGAATATAGTGAATTATCTTGTTACTGGTCGAATGCCTCAACATTGGGGTAAACAAGATCGTTCTAGGTTTTTAGCTGAGGTAAAAAATTTCTTTTGGGACGATTCTTACTTGTTTAAGTATTTTCCAAAACAGATTATTAGGAGATGTATACCTGAGAGTGACCATTCCAGTATTATTTCCTTTTGTCATGATCATGCTTGTGGGGGTCACTTTAGTGCTAAGAAGACTGCTGCTAAGATATTGCAGTGTGGATTCTACTGGCCGTCGTTGTTTAAAGACTCCCACAGTTACTGTGCTGCTTGTGAGCTTTGTCAGAAGTTATGAACCGTTTCCCGTAGAAATATGATGCCTTTGAACCCTATTTTAGTCATTGAGGTCTTTGATGTGTGGGGCATTGATTTTATGGGTCATTTTCCTAATTTCTTTGGTTATTTGTACATCCTTGTCGCTGTAGACTATGTATCTAAGTGAGTAGAGGCGGTTTCGTGTAAAACAAACGACCACAAGGTTGTGATCCACTTTTTGAATGATAACATATTTGCACGTTTTGGTACACCGCGAGCTATAATTAGTGATAGAGGGTCACACTTTTGTAATCGACCGTTTAAGCTCTTGATGAAGAAATATGGTATTAACTACAAAGTAGATACCCCGTATCACCCACAGACTAGTGGTCAAGTAGAGGTTTCCAACAGGGAGATAAAACGTATTCTAGAGAAAACAGTTAATCCTAATAGGAAAGATTGGTCATTGAGGCTTACTGATGCTTTATGGAATTACTGTACTGCGTTTAATACCCCCATTGGAATGTCACCTTATCATCTAGTTTTTGGCAAGGCATGTCACCTGCCCGTCGAGTTAGAACATAGAGCATATTGGGATATGAAGCAATTAATTTTTTCACTTGACAAAGCAGGAGCTCACAGGAAGCTCCAGCTCAATGAGTTGGAAGAGATTCAGAAAGATGTATATGATAATGCTAGGGAGTATAAGAACAAAATGAAACTTGTGCATGATATAAATATTTTAATAAAGTCATTTTCTCAAGGTCAAAAAGTTCTTCTGTATGATACTCGTTTGCATCTATTCCCCGGGAATTTACGCTCTCGGTGGACCGGTCCCTTTGTTGTTCGTTCTGTCTTTCCTCATGGTGCTATTGAGATTGAGACTCAAGATGGTAGAAATCCTTTCAAGGTTAATGGTCAGAGATTGAAACCATTTTTAGAGCCTTTTCCTACAGGTGATGTTGAGGAGGTCCCTCTGGATGACCCTGTTTACTCTGATTGACCATCAGGGTTGTTTTTGTACATTAATAGATTTTAGTTTTTAGGTTTTTATTTTCCGTCTTATTCTCATAGAAGGATTGCTACGCTTCACCCAGGTACTATCTTTCTGACTTACCTCTTTATTACTCTTTTTACTTATCTATTGGTACTGCTCTTTATTTTGAAACATTGAGGACACTGTTTGATTTAATTTTGGCTGTAAGGGAGAAACTTTTTAGTGCAATAATAAAAACTCTAAAATTTAGAAGCTTGTGAACAATTCAGGATGACACTAACCATTCTAGGTAGATGGAAACTTAGCTCTTTTTCTATAGGAATTGGTGTGCCCAGTTAAATGGTTTATTCATAAAAGGACAAAGTTCAGGTGTTAGAAATAACATGATAGTTGTCAACATATCTCGGAGTCTATCTCAACCATATCATCTTCTGTTTTTATTTTTGCAATTTTTGTGTTTCTCTAAGTGATTTGGTGGGGCACCAATATCAAATTGTTATTGCCGCCAGGATGGAGTAGAGTGTTTGAGATCAAGCCCCATAATTTTTATTTCAAAAAAAGAAAAGAGTATTGACACTTTGATAGCAATATGTGTGTGTTCTCCCTGTCTCCGTCGCCTAAGCAAGCGTGGAACGTAGGATCCATGAGAACTATCATGTAAGATGCTGATAAAGACTATGCGCTTGGATTCAATTTGATCCAATCATGTTGTCAGTACATTTATAATTGTTTTATTTTTAATAAATCAATCGCTGGGACCCTTGTATATACCAGCTGAGTCGATATTAGTATTAAGATTAAGACCAGTGGGAGTGTATCTCAATCCATTAGGATTCATCCTGGCACTGACCTTCAGACAGATATAGGAAACAACGTTCACCTTAGTCAACACACGAAAACTTCATTTTGTCTATTTCCATCTTTTAAATCTAATTATGTGATGGTACTTTGATATATTCTGAGTATTATGGTTGAACTACTATCTAAGTAGAGCTTTGTTTTTTTATATATGAACTTTAGTATGCTTGAGTAAAAAATCGTGTACAACAATTGGACTCATATAGGGTAATGATTCCCATAGCCGAAGAATTTAGTATTCCAACTAAATAGATTGTTTAGTGTTTACCCTCAATCGTTCACAGGTAGCTAAGGTTTAGAGTAGAGGTTTTGTGGGTATACCTATTGTAAACCCTCACGAGATAAAATTCATCCGATAGAACACCTGTGGGTTTAAAGGCTTGTTGCAAACGCTAAGTGCAATCGTGATGCCTGCAAAATGAGTTAGGAATTTTGTTTTTAGATTAGACTTGCTCGAGGAAAAAAAACAGTTTAATTTCTCAAAACTTACTTCTGAAAATCATTCAAGGAATACATTACTTAAATTATATTCCTTGGTAATTTCTCTCTTTATATCAATGAAAATCCTGGCTTGGAATGCATAAGGATGTGGTTCAAAAAAAAAAAACATCTTTAATTTCTAATAAATATTGAAAAACCATATATAATTTTCTTATCAGAAACTAAATCTAAAAGATATCTAATCAAAAGTCTTTTATCTCCCCATTTCCCTAATTTTCACACTGTGGATCCAATGGACCCATCAGAACAACTGGAGGTTTGGCTGTGGTCTGGATTGATAGTTTTCATTCTGAAGTGGTTTATAGTAACATCAACATGATAAATATCTTATTAAAATCAAATTTCTTTTCTAAAGAATGACTTCTTACTCTATTTTATAGAAGCCCATACAAACATAATAGAATGATAGCATGGAATTTCCTGGAGGAAGTTTTTAATAAAGTAAAACATAAAAATATCACTTGACTGGTCTTAGGAGATTTCAACATGATATTAAACCAAAATGAAAAACAAGGATGTCAACGCTATAAATAGAAATGATCATGAACCTTGTGAAGGGATCCTACAGACTTCAGGTCTTGAAGACCTGGGATTTATAAGAAACCCGTTCACCTGGAATAATAAAAGAGAAGGAAATAAAAATATACAAGAACGGCTAGATAGAGGTATGACAACGGGTGATTAGTTCACACAATTCCCCAATGATACTATATCCCATCTTGTGGTTGTGGGATCTGACTATAGTCTCTTTAAGCTAATCATAGACCCAGAATCAAGAAAACTTATTTTCTTTTTTAAATTTTATGGCACTTGGCTAAAAAAAAAGTCTTGTATTGATCTAATCCATACAACTTGGAAAAGTTCTGTTACAGAACCTTCTGTTGCAGTACTAAATAACATAAAAGAACTAGGTGAGAAACTGACAATTTGGAGAGAATAAGTTTTTTGGTAAAATAGATTCAAAGATATAATATACTCTAAACCAAATTGATAGACTATCAAGTGATAATTACATGGCAAAAAACCAAAAGAAATATTAAATGAAAAAATGTGGGAACTAGAAAAACTTTATGACACATAAGAGGAGATAACAAAACAAATCTCAAGAGATAACCAAGTGGAACTAGGAGAAAAGAATAATAAATATTTCCATGTAGTAACCCTTAAAAGAAGAAAAAGGAATAACATTGATTGTATCTTATCTGCAAATGGAGATACAATTACAAATATTACCCAAATTGGAAACACAATTACAACCACTTCTCCTCAATCTTTACTGCTGAGGTTCTACCTCAAAATCACAATCTGTTTAAAAACATTGAACCTGTTATATTAGATTATGAAAATTTGGATCTAATGGGAAGCCCAACAGAAACAGAAATTCATAATGTGGTAAAAAAATGAAGCCCTACAAATCTTCAGGACCAGACGGCTTCCCGGCAAGTTTTTAAAAACATAATTGGATTCTTGTAGGACCAAAAATAGTAAACTTAATACAAGATATTTTTAAAACAAGAACTCTAAACCCAGACCTAAATAAATTATTTCTCTTCTTAATTCCGAAAACAAAAAACCTTAAAACTCCTTCTGACTTTAGACCAATTGGTATTTGTTACACAGCCTATAAAATAGTCGCTAAGATTTTGGCAAACAGAATGAAACCCTTTCTAAAAAACCTGATCTCACTTTTCCAATCAGTCTTTGTCCTCCAAAGGCAGATCTCTGACAACATAATTATAGCTCAAGAACTAGTGCATTCACTTAAAAAAAATAAAAATAAATCGTTAAAAATAGGAGTCAAAATTGACATGTCGAAAGCGTTCGATAAAGTAGATTGGAAATTCCTAATTTACACTATGAAAGCTTTTGTCTTCTGCAATGAGTGGTGTGAAATGGTATATCAGTGTATCTCAACCACTTCTATTGCGGTTCTGATAAATGGAAATGCTTGTGATTTTATTAAACCCTCTCGGGGAGTAAGACAGGGGGATCCTCTATCCCCCTATCTGTTCCTTCTCTGCATGGAAGTCTTTTCCAGACTTTTGATTGTAAAAGAACAACAAAAACTAATTAGTGGAGTAAAAATCTTTATGAACAATACACCAAGTTCTCATCTTCTTTTCGCTGACGACTACTTCTTTTCACTAAAGCCAGTTTACCAAGCTGTAAAAATCTCTTAAACATTATTGAAGAATTCAGTATTACATCTGAGCAATTAATAAATTTTAATAAATCAGATATCTTTTTCAGCAAAAAGGTACATCCTAGACACCAAAATCTAATGATAAGACTCTTAAAAATCAAAAAAATAAATAAAAAAGATACGTATCTTGGATCCCCTTTATTTTTAGACAAATCAAAACTCAAAACTTTTGACTCCGTTGATGAAAAAATGGAGTCAAAAGTAAAAGCCCGGAACTCAAAAAACTCTTGGTCAAGCAAGCAAAATGGTTTTAAACAAATTTGTGCTCTCAGGAATGCCCATTTTTCATATGGAATATTTTCAACTACCAAAAAAGAAACAATTGCTAAAATAAATTCTGTCCAAAGGGACTTCTGGTGGGGAAGAAACACAAACTCAAATAAGCTATATCTAAAAACTTGGAACTACTGCTGTAAGCCAATTACGAAAGGGGGTTTGGGTTTCAAAGAAGCAGGAAAATGTAACCAAGCAATGAATGCAAAACTTGCTTGGAGAATTTTAACAGAAACAGACTCAATGTTCTTTGAAATTCTTCGTAAAAAATATTTCAGAAACAAACATCTCTTCCACACTTCTTTGTCTCCTTCAGTTTCTCCTTCTTGGAAATATATATTCCAAGGGGCTAGATTAATTCATAAGTATAGTGTATGGGAAGTGGGTAATTGAAACACAATAAATATCTGGCTTGATAACAGGATCCCAGGATTCACAAATAATCTAAATGAGCTATGCCCATTTAATTTCAATTCTTTAACACTCGTGTCAGAGCTAATAGACTATGACACAAAAGAGTGAAATTCAGACATGATACTTAATGATCTTCCTAATAACATTGCAAATAAAATTCTCAAAATAAGACTTCAAACAGATAAAAATGGTAATCTACAGATGATAAACTGAGATGGAGGTTGACAGATCATGGAAAATTCACAGTAAAATCTATGTACAATTAGTTAAACAACCAAAACCATACAAGTAATACTAGACAAACTAATCTATGGAAATCCCTTTGGAATCTAAACATATCACAAAGAATAATTTTTTTTTATGGAAATGCATTTCGTATGCATTACCATTCAGAGATGCCCTTCTACATCTCTCAAATAATCATGAAAAAAAAGTGTATTCTGCAACAATGAATCAGAAACCATAACACACTTATTTTTTGAGTGTGCTTTTGCTAAATCAGTATGGGCCTTCCCTCTTGCCCTCTAATAACCCAAACAAACTACACTCTAAACTGCTCTACAGATCACTATAATCTTTGGACTTTTACCGACAAAGAAGGAAGATACTTAAATATAGCTGCAACTAAATGTTGGTTTATATGGAAGGAAAGATGTAATAGAATTTTCGAAGAAAAACAGAAAACAAGTATTCAGATTGTAATAAAAATTCAAAGACACTTACATTTATGGGATAAAAACAATACAACCAATATTTCAAACACATCCCAAACTCAGAATACCAAAAAAATAAACTGGCAGAATCCAAATGTGAATACTTCTTTGCTAAATTTTGATGCTTCTTGGAAAGACTATAATGGTGGTTATGGTTTTCTTGTGAGAAATCATTCAGGTGCTTGCTCAGCAGCGGGAGCAGGCAGAAGCTATGAAAATAATCCAGAAGAAGCAGAAGCATTAGCAATGCTTCAGGCGACTACTTGGGCAAGAGACAATCATGTTTAGAATTTTTACATCCAAGGAGACAGTGAAAAACTAATCAACTATATAAATGACAATAGTACAAAGATCAAATGGAAGTATGTTATGATTTTAAAAGCAACAACTCAAGCTCTAAATGACTATAGTAACTTCCTGAGATATAGTTATATTCATAGAACTGGAAATGGAGCTGCAGACATTCTGGAAAAGAAAGACAGATCTTTTTGCAACAGCCAAATATGGCTTTCTGTCTGCCTTTCCTTCTTTTCTTGTTAAAATTATTGCAGTAGAAAAATCTAATGTCACTAAGGTTTTATTAGAAAACTATACTCAGACTATTTCTTGTTTTGTATCAAACTCAAATGAAAGTTCTGATTCTCTGATTTCTGGAGGATCCTTGTCTAAGGTTGCCAGGAATCATGATGCATTAGTTCTCTAGTTCTTTTAATATATTATTATTTTAAAAAAACTTCATGTCAATTAGTTTTCATGTGGAGAAACACCACATTAAGTACTTGGTTACTCATCATTCCACTTCTAGTGGATAGATTTAAGAATATCATACATGGATGTGGGAATCCATATATATATATATAATACTCCCTCTTGGATGTCCATAATTTTAGGAACACTTCCTCGTTAAAACCTTGTCAAGGAAAAACCCAAATGGAAAAACCTGAACGAAGGAAAAAGAGTACAATGCCAAAAAGTGGTTATGCAGAATTTGCCTCGTTATAACCTTGACAAGGAAAAACCACGAGGGCACAAAACCTTGACGAAGGAAAAAGAGTACAACGCATATAAATCCAAGATTAACTCCCCCTGATCAAAAATTGACTGAGCTTACTGCTTTTACAAATGCCATATTCCGATCCCATGAACTAGCTTTCTGACGACTGTTGTTGGTAAAAACTTGGTGAATAAATCTGCATAGTTTTCATACGACTGTATCTTATGGATATATGTCTCTTTATTCTTTTCTAGATGGTGAGAATAAAATAACTTTGGTGAAATATGCTTTGTTCGATTACCCTTGGTGTAACCTTCTTTGATATGTGGGATACATGCTGCATTATCTTCATTAATGATGGTTGGTACTTCTGTGATAAATGGTAAATCACATGAACTTCGGAGATGAGTGATTAGTGATATTAGCCATACACATTCTCTGCTAGCTTCATGGAGGGCGATAATCTCGGAGTGATTGGAGGAGGTAGCTGGAAAGCTCTGTTTACACGATCTCCAAGAAATTGCAGTACCGCCACATGTAAACACATATCCAGTTTGTGAAATGGCTCTGTGTGGATTGAAGAGATAACCAGCACCTGTATACCCCTTTAATTGCAAATTATGGGATTAATCCTTTGAGTAAAACAATCCCATGTCTACAGTACCCTGAAAATATCGAAAGATATGTCTTACACCTGCCCAATACCTTTTTGTTGGAGCAAAGCTGAATTTTGCTAACAATTAACTGCAAAAGAAATGTAAGGTCTAGTATATTGCGCAAGATACAATAGTACACCAATTACACTCAAATATGGTACTTCTGAACCAAGAAGAATTTCTTTTTATTCCTTTGGACGAAAATGGTCATTTATAGTGTCAAGAGATCTTACTACCATAGGAGTGCTAAGGGTATAAGCTTTATCCATATTGAAACGTTTTAAAAGTTTCTCAGTGTACATATTTTGGTGAACAAGTATGCCACTCGGGTAGTGTTCGATCTGTAACCCGAGATAAAACTTTGTTTTCCCAAGATCCCTAATCTCAAATTAGCCCCTTAAGCATTCAATTTCCTTTAAGAGTTCTTCAGGAGTTCCAACTAAGTTGATATCATCAATATATATATCTATGATAGTAAATCATATTGTGGTCTTCTTTATTAAGACAGATGGGAAAATAGGATCATTTACATATCCCTTAGTTATCACAAATATTCACTTAGACAATTATACCACATTCGTCCAGATTGCTTTAATCCATATAAAGCTCTGTTAAGTTTGAGTGAATATATATGGAATGGTTTGTTCACAGACAATCTAAATCCTACTGGGATTTTCATATGTATATCTGTATCTAATTCTCCATACAGATATGTTGTAACCATATCCATATCGAGTCCTTCAAAGACTACCATACGTATCAAGTATCAGAATGTAATATCATCCATAACATGGGAATATGTTTCTTCGTAGTCAATCCCAGGTCTCTGCGAGAAACCTTGTGCTATAAGTCTTGCTTTATAACGAACAACTTCATTTCTCTCATTACGTTTTCTTATGAAAACCCATTTGCAACCAACTTGGTTCACATTTTTAGGTGTTTGAACTGTAGGTCCAAAAACATTGTGTTTAATGAGAGAGACTAATTATGTTTTAATGATATCCTTTTATTTTGGCCAATCATGTCTTTTACGACATTCTTCTATAGATTATGGTTCACAACCATGTTTATCCATAGTAATCTCATTAGCTACTGTAAACGAAAATTTATTATCGACAAGAACTTTGTTATGATCCCACATTTATATCTTGCATGCAAAATTGATGGAAATTTCTTCATTTCCTGGTACTAGTTCCCTTTCAGGGGAATTTTCCTCGACTAGAGGTAGTAAGTTTGGAAATGAGGATCGTTCATCTATAGTATTCTTATGAGCATTATATTTTATCGATTCAGGTTGGCTTTTCCTTTTTATAGGAGAATAATCTTTTGAACCAATGGGACGTCCACGCTTCAAGCGTACCTTAGACGACTCATTTGCTGGAACTGTCACGACCTGTCCAAATGGGACATTAGTACGTGCCATGAAATTTTTAGCAGGTATGTATGATTTAGTTATTCCTGCTGTATCAACAAATGCATCTGGCATTTGACCAACAATATTCTGAAGAGGGATAATCTTTTGCACTTCAATCTCCGATTGATTTGTGTGTGGGTCGAGATGAGACAGAGTAGGTACATACTAAGAAAGTTTACTCCGTTCTTCTGGTGGCTTAAATTCTCCTCCTAATTATGGGAAAGCTGTCTCATCAAAATGATAATCAATAAAACGGGTTGTGAATATATCACCATTTAAAGGCTCAAGATATCTAATAATAGATGGTGAGTCAAAACCAACATATATGCCTTTCTTACATCGTGGGACAAATTTAGTACATTATGGAGCTGCAACAAGCACACATACACAACAACCAAAAATATGCAGATGAGAAACATCTGGTTGATGGCCCAAAACAAGTTGTAAGGGCGATTATTGAAGATTTGCAGTGGGCCTAAGTCGAACTAAGGCCGCATCATGTAAAATAGCATGCCCCTATATAGAAACGGATAATTTCATTTTCATTTACATAGGTCGAGCTATTAACTGCAAATGTTTAATAAATGATTCAACAAGACCACTTTTAGTATGAACATGAGCTACAGGATGTTCAACATCAATACCGACAGATAAGCAATATGCATCAAAAGTTTGTGATGTAAATTCACCAATCTAGTCGAATAAACTTTATAGGAAAATCTGGGAAATGTGCACACAATGTAATTATCTGAACGAGAAGCCAAGCAAATGCAACATTTCTTGTGGATAAGAGAATACATGTGACCATCTAGCTGATGCATCAATTAGAACCATAAAATACCGGAAAGGTCCACACTGAGGGTGGATGGGTCCGTATATGTCTCCATGGATCCTCTTAAGAAAAGTTGGTGATTCAAGAACAACTTTTGCCAATGACGGTTTGAGGATCAGTTTTCCCATAAAGCAAGCAATACAATTTATGTTTGTGGTAAAAAAAATCTTCTGATGTCCTTGAGAATTCTGTATAATTATACCCATCATGGTAGATCCTGGGTGTCCTAGACGGTCATGCCAAAGCTTGAATATTTTTGGATCATTAAGTTTTTGGTTTATGACATTATAAGATTTAATAGCTTTGATTGTTGAAAGGTACAACCCAGAAGAGATAGCTGCAAGCTTCTCTATAACAAGCTTCTGGCATGTGTCACATAAAGTGATATATAAGTATTCTGTATTATCTTCATTTATCGTTTCTAGATGATACCCATTTCTGCGAATATCTTTGAAACATAATAGATTTCTCAAAGATTTAGATGACTACAAGGCATCACTGATTTTTAGTTTTGTACCTCTTGGTAAGATATTATTGGCTCTTCCGGAACCATATATTAAATTTTTTGAACCATAGATAGTGTTTACTTTTGCCTTATATCCTTTTAGATCAGTAAATACTTATTACTGTGAAATATTGTATTAATCGTTCCGCTATCTACCAAACAAATATCTTCACCGTCAAGATTGATTTTTGATAGATTACTTCTGGAATCCATATCCTTCACAAAAATATAATGCATGAATACAAAGAGTTAATAAAACATACATTTTATATTAAACATGTAATTATACATATAAAAGATTGTATGCAAACCAAAATATAACTTAGAACACACACAACTATACTACAAAATTTACAGATCACAACTAGTATGTACAACTAGTTAAGTTCATCATCATCTGACTTATTAAGAAAATCAGATATATCCCACTTGTCTTCTTATGACTTTGTAAGAAAATCAAAGTCTAAACTGGGAGAACTTGTAGAAGCCTTATTTTTCGATAAGATTTGTCTCAATATCAGTTGTTGGTCGCTTCAGGGATGACTGATATAAATTAACAAGATGTTTGGCAGTACGACAATTACGTGACCAATAACCAGTTATACCACAACGGTAAAAAACATCTTCCTTATTCTTTATAGGTTTGTCAGAAGAATCTTTTCCTTTTTCTGGCTTCTGCTCTTTCTTTGATGTGCCATCTTTCCATTTCTGGTGGTTTGGCTTGAACCGTGAAATCTTGTCTTGATTATTTTTCTTACCACGCCCGTATTTACCTTTACCTTTATTATTACACTGTCCATTACCTCTTGTAGAGCTCGTTGTCACATGTGCTTCATGCACAGAAACAGAGCCTACAAGACGAGATTCTTGATTTCTCAGTAATAAAACTCATTATTCTGTTCTGCAACAAGCAGACATGAAATCAATTCTGATTATTTCTTAAAGCGACGCTCTCGATATCGTTGTTGCAGGACAATACTCGAGGCATGAAAAGTGGTAAAAGTTTTCTCTAGCAGTTGTTCATTAGTTACACTTTCATCACACAATTTCAGCTGTGGGGTGATTTTAAACAATGCAGAATTATACTCGGATACAAATTTAAAATCTTGTAAATGTAAACTCAACCAGTCTTTTTTAGCTTTGGGGAGGATAACCATCTTCAGGTTGTCATACTTATCCTTCAAGCAACTCCACAAAACCTCAGGGTCTTTAATGGTCATATATTCGGATCTTAACCCGTCGTGGATATGATGACGGAGAAATATTAAAGGCAATGCTCTATCCTGCTGGGATGTAACATTTCCCGCTTTAATTGTATGAGCAAGATTCTTAGCCTGAAGATGTAACTCAGCATCTATTGCCCATGAAATATAGTTATTTCCAGAAATGTCTAAAGCTGCAAAATCTAGCTTAGGTAAATTTAACGACATAACGATAATACGGTAATTAAAGTTACCTTCCGTTTGAAAAATTTGGCAGCGTCTATTTTATCGGAACGAATAACAACCCAAAGCTTGAAGTAAATAGAACTATCTTGTGTCGATAACGTATAACAATTAAACTACTAACTATAGTACTTAACACTAACTACTAAACAATTATATCAAAGTAATAGTAAAAAAGTATAAGAGAATATGAGAGATTTCTTATTAACTTATAAGAAATGGGATAACGAAACTATTACAACTCCAAGGGTATTTATAAGAAACCAAACATGGAATAGATTTTTGTAAAGATGACACCTAATTCCATTAGTATCAACTTATGTATACAACACCCAACTAGTTTACCATGCACAAACACATCAAGTAGCTTACTAACAAAAGCTATTGGATTGGTATCAATCAATCAACTAGCTTCATGTCAATTAGTTTTCATATGGAGAAACATCACATTACATGACTAAGTAAGTACTTGGTTAATCATCATTCTACTTCTAGTGGATAGATTTACGAATATCATACATGGATGTGGGGATCCACATATATATAAGATTTTTGACCTATTTTGAATTTTGAAAGTCAATTCCACTTTCCTGACTAACTGTGTCTCTATTTAAAAGAAAAAAAAAGAAGCATGAGAGAATCGAACCTGTGAAGGATAATAGTCCCACATCGCTAATATCCCCATAATGAACTTAAAATGTAATATGAAAGGGCTACTCCACTCATTGCTAATTGGTTTTGAGTAGGATGCCCGTAGACTTTAACTTGGTATCAGAACCAGACCCGTATGAGAGTAAGCCCAACGACTATCCGTACAATGATCTATATGTTAGAGGTCCACAGAGAATGCCATACATATGACGGGACGTTAAAGTATAATAGTCCCACAATGCTAATATCCCCATAATAAACTTAAAATATAATATGAAAGGTAGAAATTTAAAACTTGCATTATTCACTGTATCAATTCATCTCAATTTCTGCATTCAATTAAAGAACAAGCTTAAAATGAATTAAGCACAAAACAACATCCAGGTAGGATTTTAGCGAACCTCACCCTCTACTTATAATATTGTTTTTCTATAACTACCAAAAACATGGATACTTAATCACAAAGCCAGTAGAGGAATCGATTTGCACAAAACAAACATCACACGGTGAGGAACCAAATTCAAACATCCAAAATTTTCTGCATTCTTACAATTTGTCAGAATTTCATTAGGACCACAGTGCAATGAGGTGCTGATCATTAGAAGAATTCTACCAAAATATTGAAACTTAACAATAAGAATATTTCAGTAGAAACTACAATGGAAGCCCTAAAATTTAATCTAGTACGAACTTAGATAAGTACAAAATGCGTCATTCTAAGATAAATTAGGTTATGTAGATGGCACCATCTTATTGCTAACTAAAAAATCAGTTATATTACATATCTAACTTGCAGCTGCTCACGAAAGCAACAAACTATAGAAAAAAGCCCCTGGTCAGCTCAATGGTCAAATTTACATACTTTCTTACTTATTATTTTTGTTGGGATTTGAGTAAGAAAATAGAGGTGATTAAGGTATCTTAAAGAGGATCTTGGTAATAAAGTACCTTTAAAAATTACATCCTTTTTAGGGGACAGAAAAGTCACGGGCATACCAGTTGCATACTCTTTAGTCGAAAACCCTTCCTTATAGAATTTTATAGTCAATAACTTTACTAATTTTCTTAGTTGCAAGGGTACTTTGCTTTAAAGTTTTTTCTTACAGTGTATTAGAAAGTCAAAGTCTTCTTAGTATTACAATAGTTTACAATGAAGATTGAACAGTAACCCACTTCGGTTAGCAGTGGTTGCGTTGTCTTTGACGTACCTACAAATAGTTGGAGATCATAAACTAAAGTCTATGATGGTAAGTTCAAACAAACCAGAACTAATTTGATCAATGAATCAAATGTTGAACGCATAATATAGGGAATTAGAAAGTTAATGAAGAATTGTGAAGAAATGATGAAAAGATATTATTGTTTCTTACAATTATTGAAAAGAACATTGCCATATATATATATATAGGCATGTACGATTACAGAATGAAGTAAAAGAAAATAGGCTGTCACATACAAATGCAACACAGGACTCCCATGTGACTAATACACACACATGACTACAGGACAGGACTCACACATGTGAGGACTCTCTAATACTAATACAGGTCCTCTAATACTAGAACATGACTATAACAAGACTCTCTAACATTCCCCTTCAAGCTTTGAATCTGAGAGATACATAAGCTTGTCAGTTAAACTCCTGAACACTGTTGTGCACAACCCCTTAGTGAATACATCAGCTAGCTGCTGACTAGTGGGCACATAAGCAATGTTGATGAATGACTGAGAAAGCAACTCTCTAACAAAATGGTAATCAACCTATATGTGCTTTGTTATTGCATGAAATACTGGATTGAAGGCCAAGTTTGCTGCACTCTGGTTATCATAATATAGAGTCATTGGCTTAGTGATAGGTAAGTGTAGCTCCCTTATGAGATAAGATATCCATAACAGTTCACTAGAAGTAACTGCTAAAAGACTTGTATTCAGCCTCTGCTGAGCTTCTTGAGATTGTTGGTTGCTTCTTTGAAGACCAAGAAACTAAAGATATCCCCAGAAATATACCATAACCACTTGTTGATCATCTTGTATCTGGACATCCTGCCCAGTCTGAATCAGAATAGGCTGAGATACATTCCAAGTCTCCTCCTGTAATTGTTATACCAGAACCCATTGTTCATTTTAAGTACCTCAGAATTATTTTAACTAATTGAAAATGATGATCTGTTGGACAATGCATGAACTGTGAAACATAGTTCACTGCATAAGTGATATCTGGTCTAGTCATAGTTAGATACTGTAGCCCTCCTACTAAACTTATGTATGTTGTTGGAGAAACCAGTGCGATACCACAATAAACTGAGAGTCTTTGCCCTGCAGCAACAGGAGTAGTACTAAGCTTGCAGTCTAACATGTCTGCCTTTTTCAGCATCTCAAGAGTATACTTCTGCTGAGTAAGAAGAAAAGTCTCTTTGTTCTCATTCAATGTGCACTCAATACCCAAAAAATAGTGTAAGGATCCCAGGTCCTTCATACTGAATCAGTACTCAAAATCTTTATAAAGTTGTGAACTGAAGCACTTGATGACCCAGTAAGAATAATATCATCAATGTACAGTAACACAAATATTACCTCATAAGATGTATGAAAGATGAATAAAGAGTGATTACAAGAGGACATAATAAATCCTTTTTCCAACAGAAAATTACTAAATCTTGTAAACCAGGCTCTAGGTGCCTGTTTCAATCCATAGAGTGATTTTCTAAGATGACACACATGTGTAGGATTAGTTTTAGAGACATACCCAGGTGGTTGCTCCATATATACATCCTCATTTAAAAAACCATGTAAGAATGCATTTGAAACATCTAGTTGCTCTAGTATCCAGTTTTTGCTCAATGTAATTGTCAGAACACATCTTATTGTTGTAGTTTTTACTACAGGACTAAAAGTCTCTGTATAGTCCACCCCATCTTGCTGTAGATAACCCTTTGCTACCAATCTAGACTTGTACCTTTCTACAGACCCATCAAACTTCAGTTTAACCTTGTAGACCCATTTGCAGCCTAAAACATTCATCCCTTCTACATATGGTACCAATGTCCATGTTTCATTTTCCTCTAATGCAGCATACTCTTTGTCCATAGAATTGACCCATTCTTTAACTTTGGAAGCAGTCTTATAAGATGTTGGCTCACTAGGCACTTGTAAAAGTGATAGAAAAACAGTTGGAAAAACATGACTTCTTGTGTAGTGAGCTACAAAATCTTAGAGCCTTGTGTCTAGTCACACCACTTCTTGATCTGGTCTGAATTCTTGGAACCTCAAGTTCAACTGGAGAAAGTGGTAATGAAGTTGCTTCCTCTGTAGAAACATGTTCACCAGTGATATTACCCAAGGATGTTGTTGCAGCTGTTGAACTAGTAAAATTCCCACAGTGGCCAATCTGTAGCTGCACAGTTTCTTGGTTTTTAACCTGTGGATGAACTGAACTCACAAAAGGGAAACTATCTTCATCAAAAATTACATGTCTTGAGACAAAAAATTTCTTAGAAACATTGTCATAACATTTATATCCTCTATAGAATGGACCGTAACCAACAAAGTGCATTAAACTGATTTTGGTGAAAGCTTGTCTTTCCTAAAAGAAGACATATTTGGATAGAAAGAACATCCAAATACTTTTAAAAGACCAAAATATGGTACCTCGTTATATAAAAGTTCAAAAGGTATTTTGAACTTTAATACCTTTGAAGGTAGCCTGTTGATGATAAAGGTGGCAGTGAGATAGCTATCAAACCAAAAAGATTTTGGCACTGAAGCTTGAAAAGAAAGTGTGTTTCCCACTTCTGTAATATGCCTAATCTTCCTTTCTTCCACCCCATTTTGCTATGGTGTTTTTGGACAAGAAATTCTCAAGGTTATTCCACATTGCTCCAGATATTTCCTAAAAGGACCCTTGACCACCTCAAAGGCACCATCACACTGAAAAGCCACTATTTATGTTGACATCAATTTCTCATTGTGTGTTTTGAAGTGTCTGAAGCATTTTAAAGACTCATCTCTTGTTGCCAAAGGATATATCCAATGATACCTACTGAAATCATCTATTAACAATAAAAAATATCTAAAACCTTCCATGGATGTGACTGGAGCAGGACCCCATATGTCACAATGCACTAGTTGTAAAGGCAAGTCTGATACTCTGCTTGAAGATTTAAAAGGTAATTTTGTATGCTTTCCAAGCTGGCATTCATGACAGAAGAAATCCAAGTTTTTATCTGAAACTTGTATAGATGGGATAGTTGTTAATTTCTTTAGAATATTAGATGATGTATGTCCTAACCTCTTATGCCAGATTGTAGAGGAAGCAATGATTGAAGTAAATGCTTTTGTAATAGAGGGTGCCACCTGAACTGGATATAGTTTGTTGCACACTGCTCCTTCTGCTACCACTTCATCGGTTGATAATCTTTGATATTATATCCCCAAGGCAACATATTAAAAGAGACATTATTATCAACACAAAATTTGGACACACAAATGAGATTTTGTGTTAGTAGAGGAACTAGCAAAACATCTTTGAGGAAAAACTCTGAATTTTCCAGGACCAAAATTGCTTCCCCTATTCCAGATATTGTGAGAAACTTACCATCACCAATCATTACCTTATTATTTCCTGTATAAGCTTTGCAATCATGTAGTAATGCAGGATTACTTGTTATGTGTGCAGTTGCACCTGAATCAGGAATCCATTGATCATTTACTATAGTGTTAGATGTACCTTGTTTCACTCCAGAACATGTGTAGAAAGCTTGATGAGATCTAGCTTTTGAGGTTGCAGGATTTGTTTTCTGTTGAGGTGTTGGAAGAGTGTAACGCCAATGACACCTATTGGCAGTATGACCAAATCTCTTGCAAATTTGGCACTCTACACCAGAAAAATCTGTATAGGTTCTTGAAGGTGTTTGAGAAGATTTATAGTGATGAGTTTTCTTTGAATAGAAAGCAGTATTGGTTGAGTCAAGAAGAACAGAAGAATCTTGTTCTTGATTTTTAAGCCACTGTTCATGATGAACTAGCCTAGATCTTAACTCACTGAATGTATATTGCTTTTCTCGATTGTAAGATGAAACAACAAACTGATCAAAACATCTATTTAGGCCATTCAATGTGTACATCACAATATCATCATCTATAATCTTTTCATTTATAGCAGCAAGATTGTCAGTTATCTCCTTAATCTGACTCAAGTAATCAAGAAAAGAAAGATTACCTTGCTTTATTGCTTGTATTTGTCCTCTGAGCATCGATTTTCTTGCAAAGAATTGAAGATGAAACTCAGATTTGAGGTAAACCCAGTATTCTTTTGATGTTGACAATCCAAGAACACCAGAAGAGATTGATTGAGTAAAAGTTGCATTGAGATAGGACATCACAAATATGTCCATAGCTAACCAAAAAACATGCTCAGGATTTGGTGTAAGAATTTCATCCACAAGAATCATTGCTGCAGGTTGTGGATATGATCCATCAACAAATCTTAGAAGATTTGTACTCATCAAGATAGATTCAAACTGATGCTTCCAGAGTAGATAATTTGTTGAATCTAATTTCAATGAGACAAAATTACAAATGTTCTGGAAGGGTAGTTGTATCTGCTGTTGTTGATAGTTATCTGTAGCATTAGTTGAAGGATTAGCAGAGGTAGAAGTAGTTGAATTTGCATTCTCCATTGTAGAAATTGATCAAGAGTATTAATGATATCAAGAATTTGTAGAATTTTTAAGAGTTGCTAGTGTTGTTTTAGAGATTTCAGAGATTTTGGATCAAGAATCAACTGGTGAGAGATTGAGCTCTGATACCATGAAGAATTATGAATAAATGATGAAAAGATATTATTGTTTCTTATCATTATTGAAAGAACATTGCCATATATATATAGGCATGTACGGTTACAGAATGAAGTAAAAGAAAACAGGCTGTCACATACAAATGCAACACAGGACTCCCATGTGACTAATGCACACACATGACTACAGGAAAGGACTCACTCATGTGAGGACTCTCTAATACTAATACAGGTCCTCTAATACTAGAACAAGACTATAACAAGACTCTCTAACAGTTAACTTTAAGAGTATGTTAATCACATATTGTAAACTCATTGGCCGAACCATTACTACTACTATATAATTGATTCAAAGATTGCATACTCATTACGGAATTAGAAAGTTTCCATAATCATGCATGTCACTAAAACGTGTTATGCCTAGGCTAAAGAATTACTCAAAAGGAACAATCCCATGCCTATAGATACTTGCATAGTGCAAAAAAATATTACTTAGCACTTCTGTGTCTCCTTCAATTGATAAAAGAGCCAGTGAGGCACCAAAAAAAACTAACTGATATAACATGAATTTGTAACACTTGGCACCCAAACCTAGCTATTTATATGATCAAGCTTGGACAACAAAATTTACTTTCAACTCATAAAATTAAATAAAAGAAACCCTATAATCAAAGACTGGAAAAGAAGCTCTTACCTTGAAAACTCTTATATCCAATCCATTGTCTAACGAATGGTCTTTGAAGACCTGGTAGTGAATTTCCTTTGGTACGCTTACAATAAGAGCAATGGAATTTCCTTTGACTTATCATCATTAGTTGTTAAATATTGACAACAGAACCTGATATTGCCACCAACCCACTTGTTTTTGCTTAGTTAGAAGAATAGATATTTTAATAGTCAATGACATGTCTAAAGAGTCATTCATTCTTTAGTCGTTTCAAACTAATGATGAGTCAAGAGTTTAGCATATTTTTAGTTATTATGCAAAATTGACTTCGATTCTACATGTAGTGTACCCCCATGTTTGACAGGGGAATGAAAATGGGAAGGACTTGCTGCAAACTTCGCAGTTCCAAATTGGAGCTTCTGTTTAGCTTCTTTTAAGTACATAAATACATCAAGCTCTGTGAGTTGACAAAATTAAACTTATTAATTTAAGTGTTGATGGAATTAAATCCATTGAAAAGAATAATAATATGTTTGACATTTGCACAAACACTTAAAGGTCATAAACTTAGTTGTATGATGAAAAATCATAATACGTGTACTATTTCCTTACCTTAGCAATTCTTTAGAGGAACCATTTATTAATAGTATGTCTAGTAATATCAGAATGTGTTGATAAACCAAATTTATGCCAAATTGGTTCAGCCGGTTCCGTTTCCGATAAGCCTTATCGGATATCCGATATCCGATAAGTTCCGACGGAATCTTAAACTTCAAATTCGATTCTATTTCGATAAGCTTATCGGATATCGGATTTATCCGATAAATATCTGATAGCTGATATAAATCTTAAAACCTGTTTTTCACTTCAAACATAGATCAACATCAAAACCACAATCTCTATGTCTACAATACATCAATACTAATTCTTTCAACTTATGTTCACAGCTACAACAATCTTCAAAATTAACCTTACTCCATTTTAAATACTAGCTTCATTAACAATCACATAACTCAATAACAGAGTTAAACAACTTAACTAAGTTAAATTAACAGTAACAATTACCTCAAGGAGTTCCACTGAAGCAGTTGAATTCAATTCAGAAATTATCAACAATTTCAATCCATTCAGTTAACTCAATAACAATCTCCAATTCTTCTCCTGGAACACCAATTTCATCTTCTAACTTCAAATTACATAAACCCTAATTTCAATTTAGAAATTGGGGAAGAACATTGTAACCTTAATCTTTTGATTCATCCACAAATTAACTTCTAAACTTCAATTAATTCATAACCCTCTTACTCTTTATTCATCAGTAGTCCAATTCTCCTTTCAATTTCACAAAATCCCCAAATCAATTCCTTTCAGAACCCTAACCTTAATTTCTCACGAACTCTTCTTGATTCATACTCTCCTCTCTAAACCATCCTTCCTACTAGCATAACGATCTTCTTCTTCTTCTTATAATCTTAGAACTCGACCTTAACAGATTAATTTCACAACCAATTATCAACTCACAGAAACCCTAACTTTCTCGTCTTCTCTACTTCAAAATTTCTCGTTCTCTAAATCAATCAACACCATAACACCTTCAACAACACCTTCTGAACTTTTCCCCTCATTATTTGCTCACAAATCTCTCGTTTGAATTCTCAATCTTTATGGAAGATGAAGAACAGAGGAAGAGAAGAGGGGGAGAATCATGAAGAGAACTAGAGAAGTGAATCTGTATGGGGGTTACTTACGACTCTTATCGGTGTCGGATGTTATCGGACGAATACTGGCTCATCCGGTTCCGTTACGATAAAACGAAAATATCCGATATAATATCCGTTTCTGACATCCGATATCCGTTATATCGGACAATATCCTATAGAAACTCGGATTTTCGGAAACGGCTATTGGATTTCGGATTGGGATTGACATCCTTACTTAGTCATTTCACCGGAAATGGGAGAAAATACCTCTTTCCTTTATATTAGTAAGAAGATATGAATACTATCGTAGGGGTTTATAGATTTAGCCTCTTTTAGCATAAATAAATGAATTTTGTTGAATGTTTCACATAATTAAATTTATTACTTATAGGAAAATATACGATTCAAACATCAATCATGAATCTTCGCTTCTCGATTCAACATACGGATAGATTCTTAAAAATTAAAAATGAGTCACGATTCGATTCACAATTTGAAAACCTTGCTGACAAGGCTTTCACTCTGGAAACCTACCATATGTTCTCCTGAACTTAGCTGTGTTAATCAATTAATCAACAACCTGGGAGAGCGGGATACTGACATCATATCCCTTTGGTTCTCCCCTGAGGATCAAAATGCCATTTATGCTACTCTTTTCAATGTTCTTGAAGAAGATTCCTTAACCTGGAGCTTGAACGACAGAGGGGATTTCTCTGTCTAGTCCCTGTATAATAAGAAGATACATGATAAATACAAGGATATGCTCCAAACTCTGCTTGGAAAGAAATCTGAAAAATTAATACTTCACCTTATATTCAAATGTTTATCTGGAAATGTGCCCAGGGTATTCTACCCACCAATGCTAAGTTTTTCAGCATCCTAAGCTATACTGACCCCATCTGAAAATAGGTGCAAATGGAATGCTGAAGATATTTCTCATTATATAATGTTTTTTTTTTTGCTGCTTTTGTTTGGGTCCATATGTTTGGCGAGAACCATCATATCTTTGAAGATATTTCTACTTTCCACGATTGGCTTAACTCTTGGTTTACTATCAGAAGTGGTTCCACGAGCTGGATTTCTGTCTATGCTACTACTTGCTGGTTCATTTGGAAAGCCAGGTGTGATCTGGTCTTTAGGGAAATAACTCATACGACGGTCTCTATTGCTAATAACATCAAGCAACACCTTGGTACCTTTGATAGAGTTGTTCATAATTAGAATCATATTCTTAATAACCTCTACTATCAGAAGAATGACCAGAACACCAGAGAGAGAATAATAAAACAACACAAACAAAAGTTTGGAATAAACATTAGCACTTGCTTCTTGGAGAATTCTATTAACACATGAAGCAATGCTACTGATGAGGTGTCAAACTCACAAATAATATTTTTCTACCTCTCTAACACTAATATATAATATATTGACAAGTAGGTTCGGTCCCAAGGGAGGAATTGAGCAAAAGTTGTTATAAAAGTGTTTTTAACTAAAATTATTGTGATTTAGTGAATCTGAAAATTGTACTCCCTCCGTTTCTGGAAAAGAGTTACTATCACTTTTCCAATTTGGCCTATTTTATGCTAAAATGAAAAAGTATAGTAACACTTTTCCAGAAACGGAGGTAGTATTTGTTATCAAAATATGGGAAAGAATTGATCAAGAAATCATTCTACGCCACCGAACAAAGATATCATTAATCATACAAGTTTAACCTTCAATAAACTTCGATTGTTAACAACTTAAGACAAGTTAAAAGTTCAACTACTCTTCGGATTCCAAAATTCACCGCAAAGAATAAGTTCTCTAGCGGATTCTTATCAAGTGAACCACCTAAAATAGGCTTTTTAAGTGTAATTCAATTAATTGTTTTAGTAATTGTGAATCAAGTTGTTCGTAGCCACATGTTCATAAGTTCGACACATTAACCCATGGTTATCTATTTCACACTATTGTCCACAAAATCCCTTCACAACAAATAATGTTTCGCTACTTCTGTAGAAATTACTCTAACAATTACGGATTAAAGTTCTCTCACTAGCGTTAGAGTTGCATATAAGATACCCAATTGCGCACTTAGATAAATTACAAGCTTCTCATGGTCATAAGAATGGAAAAAAAAATCAACAAAAGATATTTATCAAAAGATTTAACCAGCAAAATTGATTAATAAAACATGTTACGGAGTTTAAAAATCATCCCTAATCAATAAGAAAATTAGCTACCCATAGTTTTGGAGTTCACGAATTGGATTAAATATAAGAAGGAAAACAATTGAATCAAACCCTAGATGCGACCGCTTCTTTTCAATTTGTATCAAACCCTACAAAATCCAACGGTAGATGTTAAAATCCAGATTCTCCAAAATGTCTCTCATATTGTAGATATCTCCCTTTTATAGCTATTCACTTGTAGAAACCCTCGTTGAAGTAGACCTCTAACCTTAGGTCTTTAATTCTCAATTATAGATCAACCCATACGTCTTCTAAGAAAAACGGATTATAGAGGAAGCCCATAGCTCAAGCCCAAAATCAGAGTTGTAAACAAGCACATAAGCCTGTCAGTCTTGTGAAATTGACAAGCTAAATTCAATTCTTTCACGGCTGTTATTGGGACATTTCACCGAGCATTTGGTTTGCACCTTCTGGTAGAGATTCAGGCAACATTTCCCTTGTTTTCCGATCATTCAATACCTTCCCTGCACAAAATTAGTACCACCCATTCATTCAAATCAACCATAAAATCAAAACAAGCACACACAATCACCATTCTCGATTGACAGTTTCAGCTACAACCCATTCATTGCTATAGCAGCCTGATTTCTCTAATTCTTGCCTTAATCTTCGAATCTGAGACCAACCCATCATTTCTCTTCTTGTTTTCTCGCTGGTAAAATAGACTTGCTACTCATCAGAACTCTCGAATGAAATCAGCTCATACCCATTGCTGCAGCCACAAACACCATTGCTTGAACTCAATATCACCAGCAAACCCACCAACAGAACCATCTCTACCTTATTCTCAACACAAAGCCATCTTCAATCTTCTTTAGTTCTTGCCAACACAGATTCAATTTTAATCACAGCACAATCAAACCCTCGACAGAGAAATCACACAATCTTTGAACCTTCTCAGTCTTAATTTCCTGAAACCCAACTCAGACATAAACTCATTCAACCCATCGTTCTCTTCCTAGTTCTTCTTTAGTCTACCAGCACACCCATTAATCTTCTTTCTCGCTGTTGCTTCTCTAAACATGAAACTGAACCCAAAACACCACAACATCTAAGGACCCATCTCCTTCTTCTTGCAATTCAAACTGAACCCATAATACTCGAGCCAACAACATTTACCCTTCAGCTCAGATCCACTTTCTCTGCTCCCTCTGTTCTTTCTATTTCTCTCGACCACCACCAACTCCACTGGAAGTACGTAACCCATCTCATACTCGAGCCACAACTCCACCTGAGACCTAGGTTAGCTCTCTGTCGGCGTGAAATAGTCCCGACCTGACCTAAGGGAGAAGAAGGGGGAAAAGAAAATTGGCTGAACTCGATCTAACTTCAGGGTAATAAACACAGAACTGGTTCAGGGTATCCACCAATTGATAGGGGGCAGCCTTGAGTTTTAACTCTATTCATTCAAATTAAATGGCCGTGAAATAACGCTTTTTCCCTTTTGCTCCAAATTTAGTGATTTCTTCTTCTTTTCCGCATCTAACTCCAAAATACCTATAAAATAGAAAACAAGCGTAATATGTACAAAAATACATGAGAATTAGCAAAAAAAGCATAACCAATTGATTAGTAATTAAGGTGTTGTAGACACCTATCAGCTACTCAGAATGCCTCCATTTGGACTAACTTTGCTTTATTTGTATCTCTTTCTCAGGTAAATGCATTGGAGTAAGGACCTTCCCAGTATATGGATGTAGTGGAAATCGTGCAAGAAAGGGATCTGAACTAGCTATTGGTTGGGTAAAGAGTTGCAGAAAACTAATATTGACTTTGTTGCCGAGGATGATACAACCCTGAAGGCAATTAAGGATCTCTACCAGAAGAAAGTTCAAGGAAGATTCAATCTGAGATACCATCAAATGAATGATGGTAATTTTGAAGAAATTACTTTGTTTTGGGCAATCTGGCTAAAGTTCGGCATAGTCAAAATCTTTTTTCTCCTAATCTTATTAGCCAGGTAGAAAACAATAACATTCGGGATAACTTAAATTAGGAAGTGTAGATGGTGAGTTTTTGACAAGGTTCAGAACTGTAAAATCACCCTTCTGCCTAGTTTCCGGAACATAGAAGTATCCGTGCATATTTGCGCATATATTTTGCCTATATTCCGCAATAGAATTAAGAATACAATCTCTACAAATAACTACAGGTGTTCAATATTGACCTTGTAGTCTATCTAAAAAGTCTCAAGCTCCTAGATGGATTGTCATCTAGTATAGAGCAACTTGAGTCTTCTCTAGTGCTATTCCTAGAGCAACTTGAGTTTTCTCTAGTGTTATTCCTAGAGCTTGTTCTGTATCCGATGTCTTCTCTTGTGCTACTTCTAGAGCAATGTCGGTACTTAAAGTCTTATTTAAACAACATCAATTTACTGCTATATGCATAATCTGGGAGTAGCTAATGCTTAATACCCAAAATACATTTTAGCTAAACGCCTTGTTTACAACGAACACATCATAAATTACTCTTCTGAGCCTAAAGTATGCCACTTTAGTACTTTGCTCAAAGACAAGCCACAAATTATGCGTCACTTTCCTTGAACGCGCCACAAACAAGAAAAGACGCATTGTGTCTCTGAGATAGGCTATCCCTAGCCTTTTGTCGTATTAGCGCCAAGCTAGCACTAGCCCATTGACCAAGCAACACATTTGCGCTAACTCTTGGCCTAGCGGCGCATTGAAACTAACGTCCTAACCCTAGCGCTAAAAGAGCTAACTTCCCAGCCAACAACATCTTTGGCTAGCAAACGCCTTTGGATAGCAAGCGCGTCCCCCTTAACATCGGCCTTAGCAAAGCGTCTTGGCACTAGCGTCTTGGCATCAGCGTCCTTGGCCAAGCGTCTTGGTACTAGCGCTTCTCACTTGGACAAGCGTCTTGGCACTAACGCATCTCAGCTAGCGCGTCTTGGATAGCGTCCCAGCACAAACATCCTAGTAAGAGTGTCCTAGCGCAAGCGCCCTAGCAAGAGCGTCCTATCGCAGCATCTTCAACAAAGTGTTTTGGCCATAAGCGTCCAACCTAGCGCGTCCGTGGACAGCAACGTCCATGAGCTAGGGCGGCCCAGCACAAGCGCACCCGAGCCACAAACATCCTTGAGTAATAGCTCCCTTGGACACAAGCATATTAACGCTAGCACATTGGGGCTAGCTTCCTTAACTTAGTTAGCTTCTTTGAGAAGTGCTAACTTCACGTCTTTGGCGTTAGCTTTCCAGCCCTAGCATAATATAAATTCCTTGCTAGAATCTACCACACCAGTCTCATTCTCAAAACACTAGCATTATCTTTTATGCATAAAGAGTTAGCACACCATTTGCGCTAAGAAGCAAGTGTTAGATTTGCTAGCTGCTTCCCTTAGAATACGCTATTCTTTTCAATACTGGCCTAATGCCAACATTAATCTCATATGATAAGCATTCTTTATTAAGAAGCTCTTTACGATCTTGGCCTCAAATGTCTTTCAGACTTATTCCAAGTCACTTCTAAGCTAACATTTGGCTATTAAAATTATGTCAGACTATGTCAAAGTTAGTATCTGACTACTAAATTTATCATACTCGACACTGATCAGTCTAATTATCAATTCAGTACGTTGAGCAACTTGCCTCACTGACTTAGCAAGTCATTTGACTTGACTTGACTTAATCAAAACAGTAGTGGTTCATGATCCCATAATCATTCTACGAGATATCAAATATAACATATGGGGGGATTCTCATTGGGGTATTGGTCTAGTGGTCTACGGCAATCGTGCGTTGTGGCAACACATCCACGAACAAGAAGGTAATAAGTAGTGAGACAATTACAGAGAAGTTGGGAGGACGAGGAATAGTGGTCATATAATTCTTCCCTACTTTCCTGACATGACTTCACTACAATCTCCACAATCGTCACTTCTCCATCTCTCTCTAACTTCCAAAACTTACGAGAAATCAATGTGTCTTCTCTGAAAATATAAATAAATGGTCTTATCTATTCAAAAACAGAACAACAAGAAAGAAGGAATTACGATATACAGAATTAGTGATTCCTCTCAGAGATAATCCTTTCTTCTTTACACACTACCTATCACACTGATATTTCTTAACCTTTTTTGCTTCCCTCCCCTAAGACCTACCCAATATTCCTCACCTTTGTAATCGAAGCAGGACGTGAATGACCATTTCTTGGTTTATGCTCGTCATGTTCGAGCTTGATCTCTCGAACCTACTTGAAAGTACTCTTTTACAGTATATTTTTTTTCACCCTAAAATAATTTACGACCACAGCTGGAGATCAACCTCTCAATTACAAAAGCCAATTTTCAGTTATTCAAGATGGTGGATCTTAGGTCTGGAGAAGTTACAACTCCTATTGCCGGTTCAGGTAGCACTAGTGATGGCAGTTCTGAAACCCCTCCTGCTACTAACAATCCTATACTGCCACACCTCCTTCTGGAAAGACTACTTAAAACACCGAGAGTACTCAAACTCCGCTCAATATTGCTGATCTGATAAAAAGACATTAAGTTCTTGCCAGAACATAGGTGGATATGGATACCACTCAAAAGAGTTACTCATTTGCCTCAAGACTCTAGCAGAACAACTTTTCCTAGAACCAATCTATCGCCAGTTGTAGCAATCAATGATTCCAAGACTATAAACGTCAACAAATCCAGAATCAACATTCAAGACAATGACGAGATCCACATTCAAAGAGAGCCAACAAGGAGCCAACAATACAACCTTATCACCCATGAAGATCTAGAAATACTTTTACGATTTCAAGGAAGGAGGGATTAGTCTCACTTCATCATCACCAACCTTTTGCCACCATCCAAAAGATCATTTTACCAGGGGGATACATCTCTCCCTATTTTTCCTTTATGATGGGGATAAAAAAAATGTTCAGATATGAAAAGATTACTCCAGAGAGGTAACAAACACCCTGATGATTACACACGTCGATTCAGAGCCCAAAAGTCATAGAGATACCTGTTGGAGCAGCCGTCTGGTCAGTAAGCAACACAATATCCAATCATCCATGAAGCGCTGTCAGAACGAAGGGGTCAGGAGGAAGGCTTCATCTCAGCAAGCTTCACGAATTGAACGCTCACCCTCAGCCTCAACCCCAGTATAACCCTCAACCCCAGATCCAGCCTTAGCTTCAGTACCATCCCAAGGTCAAGCTGTGTTCCACGTCCCAAACAAAGCTCTACAGGAAAAACGACCTAAACTAAAGAAGGCTCCAGCATTCTTTGATTCTCCTTTTACGAGAAACCTATCAGTCAGGAACTTCACTATCTCTAGGGAGCATGTCAACCGAATAGTCACAACCCTGATAAGATCATGATGAGGCGCACCCCAAGCTTACTTAAAATAACACAAGTGTGACTGGGGACTGCTTAAAGAAACCCATCTCTGAAGAACGACTCATCTCCTTCAGAATATTTATTCTTTGACCTTTACAAGAACCACTGCTACAAGATTCAACTCCTCAGAAAGCCTTTCGATTTCGCTTCTAGCCTCAATCACTATATCCAAACTTACAAATCCTCCTACTTCAGCAAGATGCTTACGTATGTCTCATATATGACGGTGAACCCATGTGGTGTCAAGATCGGAGTTATCAGCCTCGTTTACAACTTATCCCCATTCTTTGAGGATAACTCCAGAAATTTCATTCTAAGGAAGAGAGACCATCTTATCTCAACGTAAATGGATGGAACAACAAACTCCCCAACACGTGAGTACCTTGAGAGGGTCCTAATGAAGAGGAATCAACGATAATATCCGCATTATAGGGTACTCAAGTAGCACATTCCCTGCTACACTACCATTCTACACATCAACGTCAGTAGGAGAATTATCCTCAACAAGTATGCGAGGGGGAGCCTGTATCTAATTTTCAGTATGGGTAAGTACACTATCCACATAAAAATCAACAGTAACTCTTGTTCTTTCTCTAACAAGCCCAACTCTCTGATTTTGGTCATTATCCCTCTAAAAGTAGAGAGGTTACAGACATATTAGGTCAGAACATCTCAAACACGAAATTCTTGAGCATGAACCACAAAACCTACTATACATATTCATAAATTTCACATAACTTCATTATAAAGTGATATTTGAAGTATTTTATGATCCCAAGCTATTATAAAACGTTTCACAAAAAACCTCGTCAGAAACCGTTTACACTTCCTCCTAGAAACTTTAAAGATGGGAACAACTGGTACCGAATCTGGGCATGATTCTTATGTCAAAAGTTCCATATGGATGTCTGCTATAGTATACTAAAAGGGAACATTAATCGGATAAACGACCTAAGAGTTATGGCCGTAACGGTGGGTGACATCATGTCTAAAAACTATCAGAATTTCCTGGATACTTCCTGAATTTGGATCTTTCCTAGTCTGACGTAGGAAATTATTTCCTAATAAGGATAGAGGGGTCAATCATCACAAACGGAGGTCGTATGAAGATTCTACAACGTTTTTCTCAAGCACTATGCTTCTGAAATTTTCTGATGACGAAAATCTATAAAGTTTTTTTATAAATTCGGATACGACTATGCTTACATGAGAAGTTTGAAGAGTTCACATGTTCCATCATAGTCATAAAGAGAAGAAACTTACTCAAGATGAATCCAAGCTAATAGAGGAACCCGGTGTTACTTCATATATATTGCTTACTTCTCCGTCAACAAGTGGAATCAGACTCTTCACAAAGTTCATCAGTTCGGGACGCTTATTCAAGCCTTTCTTCCTCAAAATTGTCTTCATCCTCTATATTCATGGTGTCTCGCAAAGCCTAAAAAACATGGAAGAATCATTTGCGGTTCTTTTCTTACAAACTAGGGACTGCTAACAACAACATGAGTAGTATCCACTCGAGGATGCACCACCTGCATATGCTAACTGGTTGGTCAAGATATGATAGTCTTCAAGGACGTCTCTCACTCTGGTACCAGTCTCTCAGGGAAGCACCTCACTCTGGTATGCTTTGAGTTAAGAATATTAAAGAAGAAAGACGACCATAGGTATACATCGTCCCATTACCACCTCCAGAAGAATATCTCAAACTTATGAGTCAAGGAGCATGAAAAGGTACGACTTTCACAAAGTCAGAAAGCAGTCATGTTGCATCTCAACAACCCAGATGACAATGATGGATTCAATTTCAAATCAAATACTATCCCCAGTCCTAGCACTTCAACGACATCAGAGGACGGCTCCAACTTTCATGATTTCCCATGTCCTCTCAAATTCATGGAAGTATGAACCTGTGACGACACCGTAAAATTATCTTCTGCCAGGTAGCGGATCCAAGTGAGTCACACTTGGGACTGACGAATCCCTGACTTCTGAACTCAATAACAATCCTTCAACTAAAAGGTATGATCAACAACAAAACTAGCAACAAGACCTATTTACATCAGTATTCACATGACTAGGAAGCCTCCTCTTCTTACCTGATCACATCCAGAATGGTAAATCCACTCTTATTGATGATACTTTCTTCAATCACATGGTTCTACTGCTGGAAACGTACCAGACCTGGAAACCACGACCATCTCCAACTCAAAACAAACATCCAATGCCACAGTTGCCCCATATTCAGGCTTCTCCTCTCAACTTCCAGAATATTAGTTTATAAGTTGCTGTTCAGGGATCTAGTGATATGCTCACCATAAAATCTTAACATGCCCTACACCTCCATCACATGTCACCTTCAGGCACCATCTCGGTCCACTCCTCTATTCTTTGATGTTCCCGTCAGTACCTCTTCAATTTATAAATTCAGAAATCGACAACAACCGGTAAGGAATGGGTCAAAGCATCCTTCATAAGAAGTGTTTTTCTGTGTCTATACTATGGCATACCAGAAGGGCACATCAATCGGAGACATGAGCTAGGATATATGACTCTTACACTAAAGTCTACATGATCTGAAAATTCACACGTGATTACTAAGCACAAATGTTTACACATGGTTGGCTAACCAACAATCTCTGAATCAAATGATTCTTTTTTCATATGATAGTTTGGTCTCTTGAGTTCAAAAAGTTAAGGTCAAATGTCAAAGTCCGACATCGTATGGAACTTCAACAACTTCTGGAGGAAATGGTGTGAAATATAGGGTTTTCAAACGGGATTCAGAAGAGTCAGCTTTACAGAGAGCTCATCCGCCTGTGGACTCTCATATTCTCATAAATACTATCATCTCAGGTCCCATTGCATCTACCAAGAAGATCCTACCACACTAGAGGCAACCTTTCTACGAAAAGAGCACTGGAGTCCATCGCCAGCCCCATATGCAGTTCTGATCTTCCATCTGCTTCTTCTGCCGGTTTCCAATATTTCCAACTTTGCTGCTACTAGCTACAACTCAAGGCATCATCTACGGGTGTCCTGTCTCTTATCTACTGTCATCTTGCTGACACTATCACTGACACTTGATCGCCGCATACTCAAAACATAAGCAAACACCGACGCCTACTACTTGCTTACAAGAAAGTTTAAATCTAAGGCCTAAATCTGCATCAAAGACATTGCTCGGATGATACAAATCTAACAATACTTCTTGCTGGACACACACATGAAGAATCGATCCAGCTGACTTGATCCTCTATTTGAGATGAGGATGACCTGTTTTAAAAAAAAGAAAAGAAAGAGAAAACACCGACCATATCCCCTATTTACTCACGGGCAAGCTAGCATTCCTGACAAGAACATGGACATCTACTAATCCCAACCAGGGTTAATGCTAAGGGGCACATATCTCAATCTTGGAGAAGCATGAGCTAAGTATATCTTCTTATACTTTTTAAAGTTTTAATTATGCATATATATTTTCCATAAGCATGTTGTCACCATCTAGTGCTTACTGCGCAACATTACTGTTCCTCACTAAGCGGAGGACTTAATGTAGATGGTGAGTTTTTGAGAAGGGTCAGAATTGTAAAATCGTCGTTCTGCCTAGTTGCAGAAACATAGAAGTATTCGCGCATATTTGCGCACATATTTCTGACTTCAATTCAGAACACGAAATACTGTATTTTTGCCTATATTCCGCAGGAGAATTAAGAATACAATATCTACAAATAACTACAGATGTTCTATATTGACCATGTAGTCTATCTAATAAGTCTCAAGATCCTAGATGGATTGGCCACTAGTATAGAGCAACTTAATTCTTCTTTAGTGCTATTCCTATAGCTTGTTCTATATCCGATGTCTTCTCTATTGTCATTCCTAGAGCAATGTCGATACTTAAATTCTTATTTAAACAACATCAATTTACTGTTAGACGCATAATCTGGGAGTATGTAATTCTTATTCCCCAAAATACATTCTAGCTAAACGCCTTGTTCGCAACGAACACATCAAAAATTGCTCTCCTGAGCCTAAAATATGCCACTTTAGCACTTTTCTCATAGACAAGCCACGAATTATGTGCCATTCCTCTTGGACGCGCCACAAACAAGGAGCAATGCCTTTGAAGACGCATTGTGCCTCTGAGTGTGCCTCTGATCTAGGCTAACCCTAGACTTTTCTCGCATTAGCGCGAAGCTAGCACTAGCCCCTTGACCTAGCACCATATTGGTGCTAACTCTTGGCCTAGCGGCACATTGACGCTAACGTCCCAAACCTAGCGCTAAAAGTGCTAACTTCCCAGCCAACAATGTCTTTGGCTAGCAAGCGCGTCCCGCCTAGAAGCGGCCTTAGCAAAACGTCTTGGCATCAGCGTCCTTGACCAAGCGTCTTGGCACTAGCACGTCTTACTTGGCCAAGCGTCTTGGCACCAGCGTGTCTCATCAAATGCGTTTTGGCTAGCGCCCCAGCACATGCATCCAAACAAGAGCGTCCTAGTGCCAGCGCCCTAACAAGAGCGTCCCAGCACAGCGTCTTTGGAAAGGTGTCTTAGCCATAAGCGTCCAGCCTAGCGCATTCATGGCCACCAACGTCCATGCCTAGCAGCATCCATGAGCTAGCGCATCCTACAATAAGCTTATCTGAGCCACAAACGTCCTTGAGTACTAGCTCCCTTGGCCACAAGCGTATTGGCGCTAGCACATAGGTGCTAGCTTTCTTGACCAAGATTGCGTCCTTCAAAAGTTCTAACTTCAAACGTCCTTGGCACTAGCTTCCTATACCTAGCATAATATAACTTCTTTTCCAAGAAGCTAGAACATTAGCCTCGCTCTCAAAACACTAGCACATTAGCTTTTACGCCTAAAAAGCTAGCACATTACCATTTGCGCTAAGAAGCAAGTGTTATCTTTGCTAGCTGCCTGCCTTAGAAATACACTATTCTTTTCAATACTGGCCTAATGGAAACCCTAATCTCATATGATAAACCTTTTTTCTTAATAAGCTCTTTACGATCTTGGCCTCAAACGTCTTCCAGACTTATGCCAAGTCACTTGTAAGCTAACATTTGTTTATTAAAATTATGCCATGTTATGCCAAAGTTAGTATATGACTGCTAAACTTATCAGACTCGACATTGATCGGTCTGACTATCAATTAAGTAAGTTGCACAACTTGCCTCACTGACTTAGCAAGTCATTTGACTTGACTTGACTTAATCAAAACAGTAGTGGCTCATGATTCCACTATCATTCTATAAGAATTAAAATACAACATATGCGGGATTCTTATTGGGGTATTGGTTTGGCGGTCTATGACAATCGTATGTTGTAGCAACACATCCACGAAAAAGAAGGTAATAAGTAGTGGGACGGTTACAGAGCAGTTGGGAGGACGAAGAGTAGTGGTCATACAAGTCTTTCCTACTTTCCGGACATGACTCCATTATAATCTCTACAATCGTCACTTTTCCATTTCTCCCTAACTTGCACCATTTACGAGAAATCAGTATGTCTTCTCTGAAAATATAAATAGATGGTCTCATATATTCGAAAACGGAACAACAAGACAGAAGAAATTAAGATATACAAAATTAACGATTCATCTCAGAGATAATCTTTTCTTCTTTATACACTACTTATCATACTGATATTTCTCAACCTTCTTTGTTTCCCTCCCATAAGACCTGCCCAATCTTCTCCACTTTTGTGATCGAAGCAGGGCGTGAACGATCATTTCTTGGTTTAGGCTCGTTGTGAGACCCCAAACATTTTTCTCGGGTCTAATTAAACCCAAGATTTATATGTTTAGTATTCTGCTTATATCCTAAGATATGATCCATAAATAATTGTGACTCAATCTGAAAAAAAAAATTATAACAAAAGAAAATTGTTTATATGACACCTAAACACCCACATGTCCCTCATCTGTATATGTTAAGGGTAAATTGGTCATTTAACCAAAAATAGTAATAAAAATAAGGAGTTCACGTTTTTCTTGAAGAAAAAAAAAATTCTCTTCTCTTTAGAAACACACATGAAACTTTCTTCCTTCCCTTTGATTAGGTGTTGAATTCAGGTTGGTGTTAGAATTCAAAGAATCAAACAAGTAAATCAAATTCGTTAGTGGTGTAAAAGGTTCAAAGTATTATAGAGAAAAGCAACAGTAACTTTTCTTCTTCCTTCAACACACAACAACAAATTGTTGGTGTTTGAAGACTGATTTCATCAAGGATTTGTTGACAAACTCATTACTTCAATTCGTGTCATGGGTAGTTGATAATCACCTTCAATTTTTGTGTTTAGTAGCTCAATTTTGTTAATTATAAATTAGGGTTCTTGGTTGGAAATTGGGGTTTTTGATATAGCTTATAATATTGTTGTGAATTTTTGATTTGGGTATGAATTAATCATCATAAATTGCTATTATATCGATTTGGTTTGCTGGAATTTCTCTTAACCAATTCATGCTTAGAACATCTTGCATGCAACTTTAAACCCTAGAATGCCTGTTTTGGTTTTACTGATATCTTGAGATCCAATGGTTAGATTTTGCTGAAATTGTTATATGTGATATTTCATCTTGTGATGAAAGTACGGTATAAATTACATAAGAATCAGGTCCCATTTACTACTGAAAAGATTTCATAATATATGGCTGCGTTTTGCGAGTCTAAATCCTGAATAGCCAACTGATGTTTTACATATCTCATTATCTATGTATTGGATAAAGCTTAAATTTTAGTATGATGTTTATATATATATATAGGTAACCTACTGTAGAAAGTTTATGTAGTTCTGATCAATTTAGGTACCCCTAAGTGTGGGAGAATCGTTACTAAATTCTGTGTGTTAGATACTGAATGCAGCCATGTTGAAATGTGAATACCTTTTAAATGAACTGTTAGAATATGTTGAATTTTGAATATGATGTTGTTACGTAAGTTATATAGATTTTATAAAAATTCCAGGATGATCAGGTGATCTTTGATACCTCAAAGATTTCATAATCCATGACTGCATTCTGCAGATTTTAAATCTGGAACAGCTGACTGATCTTAGTGTTTCTTATTATCCGTATATCGGATCAAGATTAATTTTTAGTATGTTATTTAGTATTCTGTAAGTAACTTGCTGTAAAATTTTCAAATAAATCTGATCTCTGTAGGTACCCGAAACAGCTGTGTTACAGAGTCTCTAGGTACAGAATTTGGTTAGAACATGGATAGGTTTGATACCTCTAGTTTTGAAGTTAGGTTGAACAGAATTAGTTTATTTTTGGATATGATAAACCCATTTACATGATGATACTACTGTAGAAATTTCAAAGCAAGTTGATCTCGGCAACTACCCCTAATAGGCAATGTTCTTCAGATTTGACTGTAGGATTGCAGCCTCAACTGTGCAAATAGAATCTACCATTACTTGATATCTAACCGTCACTTTCAGTTCAAATTTTTATAGCACGTTCCTAATGTAGTTGTGAATGTATGGTTAAAATTTCATCATGTTCCTATAAGTATAAGACATGTTTTTGACAGGGACAACAGACTATGTTCCCAGGACATATTCCTGAATTTTTATATATATGGTTAAAGTCTTGTGTTATGTTTGAACATGTTGAGCAAATTGAATGTTTTATATAGTTAATATTATATATTGCATCCTGTAGATCTAAATTTAATGTGTTGGAGCTTATTATGAGCTTAATTTCTCATTTGATCTGGTTGCATATCACTGTACTTTCTTGAATGCATGACATAATGTAGTGATGTATGATTGTGTGAATGCAATTGCCATGCCCAATTTTGTTGGTATTAGGAGTTGAGTTAATCTTGCTGATTTATTGTGTTAAACAAATTAAGGGGCCTTGTACCCATGGTGCTGTTACTGAGTGCTACTCTAGCTTGCAGTTCGATTTCTAAATCAATTTGTGTTCTTTCATGTTCCTGTATTGCAACTAACCTAACTCGAAGAACATGCTGGCCACTTCTTGGTGTTGGAGAAGTATTTTATGTTCATTCTTTTAACTGTGTTCTTTTCAAGTATCGTGTGTGCTCATCACAATTTGTAATATGTTGGACTATATGTCTTGTATTTGACAAACAATGCCTCATCTTGTCGTTATGGATAGTGGATGGTTTTTAATTTGCTTTCACGATTGAGATGGTAGTTATGTTCATAGTCAGACCTTTTGCTTAAAGGTGCATACTACTTTCTAAACAGTTAATGATTCTTAACGAGCTTAATGTGTTCACCTAAGTCACTAGTTCGGTTAGATAGTTTGGAAGTCGTTATTGGTTCATAAGTGGTGGTTTTGTATTGTAACTATAGACTTTAGTTATAACTAATACCCACAAGTGGAGATCCCCATTAGTTTCAGCACAGTCATCTTCATTTCTTTGTCACATTTAAATTAACGTTTTGACATGTTAGTGAAACTGTCACTGTGCTTTAATATTTGATGACCATAACTTATTTATGTTATAATGTTGAAATGGTATGTCTACAGAAGTACTATGTAGCTTTAAAATTTGTAATGACACTTTATCATTTAATCTCGATTCCGCATACAACTGAGAACTAGAATGCACACTCTCTAGCATTGTTATTATTGACGTAATGGATGATTTATATCAAGTACTCTTGTGTATGATCTATATTGTAGTCTATTATTGACTTTAAGTTGCAGGTACAGGTACAAACATAGATGATGGTATCTTGTTCATAAATGGATAGTTGCCAAGGTGATTGTTGGTGATGAGATGTGCTAGGGATAGTTGTTGCTATGCAACTCATACTATCCATATTAACTAACTTACTGCTACATCTAGAGATAGTTACTGCCTTGGGTAAGCAGTTCATACTATCTTAGAGATTGTTGCTGCTACGACAAGCAGTTCATACAATTCATATTAGCTAAACCAAAGAAAGACGAACTACGGTCGTGCTTGATCCCTTCGAGCAACGGAGAGGGTACGTAGGTAGCCTCTATGCGGTTCAGCACAACTACTTAAGGTTGTTCATATCGTCGGGAAAGGGTTGGTTGCTTCTTGGCAGTTCATACCATCTATTCGGAGACAATTGCAATCTTAGCAATTTATATCGCTGGTAAGAGGTAGTCGCAGTTAGCCTACTGGCTATTCATACTACCTTGAGAGATGATTGTAACCTCTTCGAGGGTGTTCATATCATCTAACAAGAAATGAAGGGTGATTGTTGGATACCAATTCATATCACCAAATGGGATTTGGAGACAATTGTTGCCATTTAGAGGCAATTCATATCATATGAGAAGAATGGTTGCTGTTTATGATGACAGTTCATACCATTGATCTGGAAATGATTACCAACTCTCTTGAGAAGTTCATATCATTTGTAAGAGATGGTCTATTGAGCTTGACCCAGTACTGTGAGTTGTCAGGCCCAACTGGGGCTTCCACCTACGGGTGGCTACCCGGAAGACCGTTAGCTGCAACGGTGGATGGTATCCGACTACCCTGACATTGGCAACTGGCCATTCTTGAGGCCCAACTGGGGCTCCCATCCACAGATGGCTACCCGGAAGACCGTTAGCTGTAACGGTGGCTGGTATCCGACTATCCTGACATTGGCAACTGGCCATTCCTCACCCATTTAAAAGCACCTTGCTAGTTTATAAAGCAATTTGAATTAAATTGGTGAATATTTGCTTGGTAAGATCGAATTGGTTCGAAGAATTTAAAAGTACGATTTCTCGAGTGGCGTATTGGGAAGTTGGAGCTGGCCTAATGGGCCGAAACCCGACCCAATGGAAGCAAAAAAATTCCGGTCCATCACACTCGTCTTGTTCGAGCTTGATCTTTCGAACCTACTTGAAAGTAATCTTTTGCAGTATATTTCTTTTCACTCTAAAATAGGAAGGGACTAGTTTGATGTATTTATATCATCCCCCCATGTTGTAAATCTTCTTGATAACACCACTTATGTTCCTGGTGACTCAAGGGCCTTATATGAGGCTATTCTTAGCTCTGTAGGAAAAAACCTGTATTTATTGAGTTCCTGCTTAGACAGTTCTCTTTTCTTATATAAAAATAAATAAAAATAGTAAAAAATATATACTAGTGGAAAAAAGGCTGTTATATGACACCTAGAATTTGTCTAAAAGCAAGTTATACGACATTGTCAAAATACTGTAGAAAGTGCCGCAGATAAGCTATTTTTTTCTAAAACGACAGTGCCAAAATATAGTGGAATTACTTTTGCACTGTCGCTATGTACGACATTTTAAATGTTAATCCTTATATTCTGTGTTATAAACCAGAATTGTTCAAACTCATAATTGATGTGTCTTTAATTTATACTAATATAAAAAAAAGAATCTGATGCAAACTCAAACTAATTCAAATTAAAGTGAAACTCAATTCTTACTAAATTACATTCAAACTCAAATACTTATATACTATAAATTATTCTTATAAAATTATATTCAAACTCAAATTCTTATAAAATTGTAGTCAAACTCAAATTCTTACCAAATGACACTAAAAAACCCAAATAATAAAACTAAAATTCAAAAAAAGGATTCAATCCTTAAATTTGAACATACAAGTAACACAAGTACTAATAAGTTCGAAGTTTCTCAACATCACCAAGTGCAGGACGACTTAAAAACTGCAAACAGAAGACACAATGAAGAGTATTTAAGTTCTCACATTTGGATTTGAACCAGCTTCAACCAACAACTTGATGATCTGTGTTACCTCCAGTTCAGCTGCAAGTGGCAAAAAATTTACTCCATCTGGTCCACTATTTGGATCAGCACCTGCCAACACACATGGAAAGATATAAGGGGAGAGGCTATAAACATATCAAAAACAAGTATAAAACATTCAACCCATCTAGAAAGGAAAAATCTCTGTCGCACCATTCGAAAGTCTAAAACAATACATGTCAAAGGATAGGGAAAGAACACTAGAACACCCAAAGGCAAAAGAAAACCATGAAACAAAACGTAACCGAATACCATATGTACAGACCTGTATGAGTATGAACACACATAATAAGGATTGCACTTGTACCCTAGGACAGAATTCTGGACTTTGTATTGTTTTCAGGTTTTATAAGGTTGTGTAATTGTCACCGATAGTTAATACATAAAAATAAAAAATCAAGATAATAGTTGGAGTGATACAATCTGGAAAATCGTGAACCTAGCAACAAATACTATTACTACATCTATGGTGTCACTGAACGAGACTAACTCATACTGGCCAATGGCTACATAAAATTTTCCAAAAAGATGCTCAAACAGTCTTGCTAGACTATGTCGGTTGTCTGTATCTTCTTAATAAAAGATATGGGGCCATGGCAGGGCGTACTTTGAAAATATTAGAGGAAAACCTTTTACAATCATTTTAAGCACCATATTCACGAGCCTACAAAAACTTTCTTATAAAATTATGTATTGGGGGTTCCAATCAAGTCAATTAATATATACAACAACACATGTTTGAAAATTTAGAAATCTATCCAAACCAATCCAATTATAATTGCCGAGAGAGCGATCAGTGAAACAACATAGGTAAAGATCTTAGCCTGCCTGTTATTGAAAGTACAAATACCAACAGAAACCACTTACAACTTATAAAATAACAGTTCAGTAGATGCACTTGAACTTCTTAAATGACTTGTCAGGGAAGACGACAACGTAGAAAAGAAACAGAAGTGCAGTAGAATCAAATGACTACACAATCTAGAAAAGATATGAAAATGACTTTCCAAGGAAGACAACAACGTAGAAAAAAATAAGTGGCTAAGCAACAGACTCCAAGTAATCTCTTCTACTTCTAGTTTTTCCTAAATGAGCATGAATACTAGCATAGACACTCTTGGAGCAGTTTTAAGAAAAATTTTAATAAGCCATAAATTGAAAATGCTGATCAAACTACTTGACAAATTGAAACTTAAAAAGATACTTGAATCACCAATTCAAAGAAACCAACAAAGCAATGCTCATAAACCAAAAAGAACAAAAAACGACATTATAAGAAAATCTATCGAACACTTAACCTACTAAGACAGTTTTATCAAAAACATGATATAGTGAGATTAATCCAAAGAGATCCAACTACGTCTTCGGTTATAAAATAGATCGAATACTAAACCTATTAGGATTAACAAACAATTTATGGAAAAATCTATGGAGTTTATCAAGCTACAAAGCATTATCACGAAAATCTACAGAAAACTCTTAACTTTGAAGCTATCATCATATTTTCTGGATATAATTTCCCATCAATGATCCTTATTCCGTCACCATCCTACCCAAAATAAACATACAACAACAAATTAACCAGAACCCCATTTTCAGTCAACACAGTTCCATACATACAAAATCGAGTAATACATTAGTGGAGTTAGAGAATTTACCCATTTTCATCCCAAGCTCTATTTATGCATCTACACACATAACAAACAACAAAGTCAGTTATCAAAGTAAAGCCTTCACCAGAAAAATAAAATTTAAAACCAAAAAACGATTTGCAATGATATTTTTATTCTCATCTAGAAATAGAAAAACCATTCAGCTACACATCTGAAACACATAAAATAACACCCTAAATTCATATGAAAATAATGAACCAGATCTTACTTAAGAGCATATAGGATAACCATCCTCTTAATTTTTTTTATATGGTGGTGGGATACCCTCATAAGCCTCCATTCGAGAAACTACAACAGCCTCACTTGGTCTTGTGTGGAATCATACTAGAAACTTACCCACAAATGGTCTTCTTCATTGAGAAACGAAAATATACTTTATTTTTTGAAGAACAAATAAATCTGGAATTTCGAAACAATACCTTTTTACCACCACCCAAACTGAAACAACATCAACTAATGAGAACAGAAAACCAAAGAAGAAGAAGAAGCCTTTTTTTCCTCTGTGAAGGAATTGAAGAAGAAGAAGAAGAAGAAACGAACCAAAATAGAAGAAGAAAAAGAAGAAAAAGAAGAAGAAGAAAAAGGTGATGTTGGTGATGTGATTGTGGTGATAGAAGCGGTGAATAGAAAATGGATCTACAGAGTAGAAAATAGTTTTTCGGAAGAGGCGGCTGAAGAGAAAACGGACAGAGAAAGAGAAGTTCTGGCGGAGAGGAAAAGGTGAGAAGATTAACTCGAGAAAAAGTATAGATAGGGTATTGTTTCCCACGTGTTTCTTAATCCCCAGAAAAATCTATAGTGAAACAATACTATCAAAATGTCGTTGTATAGGTCAACAGAAGTCCTAGTACAACGATATTTTGACTTTAGTCAGCCACAATTTCTAAATATAGTTTAGTTTTTCCGTTTTTTACTAAAGGAAGACACTTTTAAATTATCGTCATATCCCGATATTTAGTCTGTGTCCTTTCATTCTATCTTAGATAGCTCATTTACCACCAGTGGTATATTTGCATACTTACAATTCTAGTTTGTGTTGCTTGAAAATGTGAATAAAATGGTAAAATCAATCATTTACGGAGAATGATCCCGACCCGTTCTTTACGACAATCACGTAGCCAATTTTTTTTTGAAGCATACAGCGATATCGAGACAAGTGATCTCTATATCCGGAACCTAGCCTATACTTTCTGATAACGTGGGTGTCTGAACACATGTTCAGTCTACTAATAACCGAGGACTCATAATAATGGCCAAGAGCAGTGCTATTCTGCGGATCATGGCTACAACATAATTAAGCTAGCATTTTATAGGCCGTTCAATGCCGTCTCTAACAATTTAGAGGTTTGGGACATGCATTTAGAAAAATGCCTTTTTATATATACAGGGGAAAAAAGAGAAGATGTTGCCATTGATAAATTCTGCACCTGGTTTAAACAACCACAAAACTTGCAATTATAGTTTAGTAGGCAGCTAAAAACAGTGACGGAACCGGATATCTTTGGTCGAGGGATAAATATATCAAAAGATAGCAACGACTTACAAAATAACGGATGAAGGCCGCCCGAAATTTTTGATGTTTTTTACTATAAAAAATATTAGCGAAATATCACATAAAGTGTAAAATAATGTTTCAATTTTATTTTGTTTGTAAAATAATTTGATTAAAGATTGAATTTTATAGTTTATGATCATTTTTTTAATACATATATCCAATCTTTATACTTTTTTAACTTATTACTTGTATTTTTACGAGCGAAAATGTGTGAAAAATTAAATATGCCTAACGGAGTAATTTCCTAAAATTTAAGGGGGGACAATTTGGGGAAATTAAAAATTATAAAACTTAAAAAGTAATTTTAAAAATTCTAAGAGGACACTTGCTCTTACTCTTTCGGTTCTTCATGTGTGTTTATCATTTGGCTGACGACAAACATAAATATATACTACAGGTACTAAAAATAAAAATGGTCCCTTTGATTTCTGGGCCTAGGGTGGTCGACCCATTTGACCTACGCAAAAGACGGCCTCGAGGTCGTTGAATTATGTGTCCAAAGTTTCAGTCCTTGATATATTTACATCTGCTGAGAATTATATCCCAAATTAAAACGAATTTGGGCAGATCAATTTATTTTAAATATAATCATGTTTTCTCTAATTGCAGCTGAAAAATATGGAGTTTTGAGTAAATCATTGATGTTGATGATGAAGTCACTAGTTTTAAGATAAATGTAAATGTAAACTTTGATGACGATAATAAATGTAACCTGTTTTGAAAATGAGTATTTTTTTGTAGGAATTTTTTTTGATCGCGCAACAAGCGAGCAAATTTGAACGAGCACTTCATCACTGTCGGATAACGAAATCCTCATCAAAATATGAGCTTAACCATAATAATGTAATAAAATTTAGAATAAATCTTCCCAATCTTTCTAACTATATATATGTATTTAATTTTTATCAAATAATTTTTTTTTTCTTTTCTAACTATCATGAACAAGCAGCATCAACAATATTCAGAAGACTCAGAGTCTCAGACTGAGGAATATGAGAAGCAACAATACTAGAAGGAGCAGGATCAACATCATCAACAGAATTAAAATGCACAAATGGACTACAGTAGCAACCTAGTAGCTATGGGGCAATGGGACATTCATATTAACCAAAACTATGAGGGAATGTAGCTGATAGGAGCCTAAAACACATCATTTGAATATCATTTACTTATGCTTTCTTAGTTAATTCTGTTGTATTAGTTGTGTATTATATTTTTTTTGCATTTTGTAGGTATTTTGGATTCATGTTACACGGAAGAAGAAAAATAGAGGGCAAATCCATTGCTTAGAGATATTTGGTGTTGATGGTTCCAAAACATAAAAGAATGCAAAGCTTTAGTGCGTCGAAACCATGAATTACTAGGTAAGCATTTATACTTATATAATTTCTAAGTTGTTGTATTTGAAATAGAATTACTGAAGCACCATCGTTATTCTTTTCAGGGAAACCAGTAGTTACTATCAACGAATTTCTAAAGACAAAGCAAGGTTGGATCAGGGTCATCTTTTTAACTTAAAGAACAACAACCTGGTCAAATAGTACATGGTTTAGTTCATGCATCTTTTCTTTCTGCCGAGACCACCTATTGCACTTAGTTCTTGACCACTGTCAAGCTATGGTTCATGTAGCTGTGAGAACTGGGGTTGTATCAAATTCGAAGTTGGCAGTAGAGAGCAGTACGAGTTTGGTAAAGATTTGATAGAGTTTTGAAACAACAAAATATAAAGGAAACTGATGTTCTATGCTTCGTATTCTGTGAGTATTTTTAAAGAGTTAGGACATGAAATAAAATTTAAAAAGAACAGTCATATCCTGAGACTAGATAATGCTTGATCCTCAAGGAAGCATCCTAGCTTAATGCCTTATTCTCGAGGAAGCGTCCTAACTTAATGTCATGTTCTCAAGAACATATGTTAATTCAAAGTATGATTCTTGAGGACGCAACCCAACTTCATAGCCGATTATCAAGGAAACGTCATGGCTTCATAGCCAGTCCTTAAGGAGGCGCCCTCACAGCGCCATCCTTGTGCTGGCGCCACCAAATTTATGGCGCTCGCCTAGTTCCAGTAATATGTGTTTGATGGCTCCAACCTTATGCTGGCATCACTTTTTTGTGGCGCTGGCCTAATGCCAGCGTCTTTCTTTCCTATGTAACTATCCCAGAGCTAGCTCTAGCTCATTTGTAGCGGCCACATGGTATTTTCCTCGAGGACACATCCTAGCTTGATGCCATTCCCTCGAGGATGCGATGATTATTTTGTGTCCGGTCCCTGAGAACTTTTTACAAGGTTTGATCCTGGATATTTTTAAATTTGTGTTATTTAGAAGTTTCGGTTATGAACGATAACTAAACTTACTATTTTCACTAGACTTAACACTAATTAGTCTATCTAACCAATTAGCGAACTGAGCGACTGGCCTCACCAACTTAGCAGGTTATTAACTTAACTCAACCTATATAGTGGTAGTCCATGACTTCACTATTTTCTACGAGACATCAAATATGTCACATAAGGGGATTCTCATTGGGGTATTGGTTTGGCGATCTACAACAACGTGCGATGTGGCAACACATCCACGACGAAAAGGTAATAAGTAGTGGGATAGTTAGGAGCATTTGAAAGGATGAGGGAGTAGTGGTCATACAATCCTTATAACTTAGTGGACATGACTCCACTGCAATCTCCACGATCATCACTTCTCCATCTCTTCACAACTTCCAAAATTTACGAGAAATCAATGTGTTCACTACAAGACTATAAAATAGATGGCCTTATTTATTCGAAAAAAGAACATAACATAGATTTATCCTAGAGATAATCTAGTCTTCAACTACACACTACCATTCTTATCACACAGTGATTTCTCAACCTTTTCAGTTTCTCCCCCCTAAGATCAACCCTTCAATTCCACTTTTGTGACAGAAGCAAGACGTGAATGACCATTTCTTGGTTTAGGCTCGTCTTATACGATTTTGATCTCTCGAACCAACAGAAAGTACTCCACTACATTTGTTTTTCACCCTAAAACAACTATTATTAAACAACAATTTAATACATGATTATCGTTATATCCTCGTTAGAGTAAAGTTTTTGATTGAAAAATTACATGACATGGTGTGTGATTTTGCTGCTCTTATGAATATTGTTGAGATTATCGTGTTAAGTGTTGGGGTAGAGTTTGGGATTCGAATGAAACAATAAAAAGAATAGTACAGTGTATTTTACACCTTTAAAATCTACCTATTTGTTATTTATACATCAGGGATATTGAATCACTTTCTTAGGCTAATCCATATGGTTCTCCAATATTCAAAATTCAACCTCAAAACTGTTACCAAAAATATTAATCAAGTTGTGGGTCAAGCATTCACTTGAACATGAACTTGAATTAAGTCTAGTGCACCCAATAGTTATGCACATTAAAAAAAAAAAAAAAATATGCCCATTAATTGGACACAAATATATAAACCATTAGATTAAAACATATATACTGGTGATCCAATAAATCCCTATAATGTTGTGCCTAACCATTGAGCACAGATAATTTGAACCATTATATTAAGACATATGTTAATGATTCAATGACTTCTCTTTTTATGCCTAACCATTAGGTACAATGCGCTATACCATTGGGAGCATATAGGCCCGGCCTTGGGCCAAAGTTGATAAAGATCAACTTTAGGTATCTCAACAAGGAAAACATCAAAAAAATCTGGAAATGTAGTTTTAACTGAACTAAGAAAGGCATTAATTTCTATTAAAGTACTAAACCAGTAAAGTACTTAATCGCCCTAGTTTACTTACTAGTGTTACTGCCTCTGCTCGTTATCATTATTGACCTCATTAGTCATTTCAGGTACTTATGAAATTAACTTAAATTCCTTTTTGTTATTCCCCTCCGTTTTTCCTGGGCATAAAAAGAATGTAATAGACTGTTAATTACTACTCATTTAATATGCCCTTATAGAGGGCTAAGTATTATTAAATGTGAAAATTTTTGGAGAATCCAAAAATGATCCCTCTCTTCTAAAACCCACAATTAAGATGTTATATATCTGAAATCCAAATTATAAAATTATCGGTAAGAAATAGAAAGTTTTGAGATGACTATATATTTTCATACTTTTGGTAAGTCTAAATTACCCTTTATCATTTTATTTTGTTAACAAATTTATTCCAGAAAATATTACCAACTAAATCGGTCAATCTAACCAATTTAATCAACCCAAAAATATTCTCTAAATTATTATTTTTATATATAAGGAAAATGGCGAACTTGAAACTATTTTTTTAGTTTTGAATCTCACTTAAAATCTTAAATTTGTCCGATCTCTTTTTAGAAAAAACCTGTTAAATCCAATCGAAAATGAAGAACTAATAATGACGGAGATAAAGACGAGATTTATTATGAATGGTCAATTTAGATTAATTGATATGGTATGTGATCCGTGAGGTTTGAGTAATTAGGTTATATATATATATGCTACTTGTATCCCTTGTGTTGTATACTTGCTCAATGCACTTCTCTAAGGTAATTGCTATTGAGCAATTAATTTTCATGGGTGGTTTTTTTTTCTACAACTAAAAGTAGTCAGTTTGAATTGTGCTAACTTAAATACTTTGATGCTTTGTTATTAATATTAAAATAGGGTTTTTGATTTGTTTATTTTTATGGATTTTGACTAAGGATGAAAATTGTGAAAAATCAATTTTTTTCACCTTCTTTTATGTGAAAATTTCGTTTTATTTATTTTTATGGATTTTGACGAAGGTTGAAAAAAATCAAAATTTTCACCTTTTTTATGTGAATTTTTTTTTATTTAATTTTATGGATTCTGAATAAGGATGAAAATATGTGAAAAATTAATTTTTCACCTTTATGTGAAAATTTTGTTTTTGTTTATTTTTATGGATTTTGAGTAAGGATGAAAATGCGTGAAAAATCATTTTTTTCACCTTTTTTTATGTGAAAATTTCGTTTTTCAATTGTGTTTTGAGGAAAAATTTATGTTATCATCTATGTAAATTTCGGAAAGAAAATCTTTTTTTCACATTTATTTCAAATGAAAATTTGTGTTTTCCCATTTGGTTAGTACTGGTGTTTTCACCATTAATTTTGCATTATAAGATTAGAATTAAGGATGTGGAATCTTTCCCATAAAAAATGAATTCACCTGGAGAGAGAAAATAAAGAGAGTGAATTATTGGAAAGACCTCAGGTGGATCAAAAGGAGACCAAAAGGAGAGATAATAGTAATTTTAGGAATAAAACTATTTTTTTTAGTATACATAGATTTAAGGAGTAATTTTAGGAAAACAAGATAGTTATGATTTCTAAACAACTGTTTTTGTTAATATATATATTAAAATTAATTACCAATTTTAATAGAAGGTTAGTTTTGTAATCAATTATTAATATAACTAATTTTAGGTTTTTTATATATGTTATCTTAATGATGGATTTTTTATATAAAAAAATAGAATTGGGCTAGAAGAAAATCCCCTTTTGCTAAATTATGTAATTACTTTCAACCCAGTCATTTTAGTGTGGGTTTTATGAAAATATATTCGTTTACATGGTATAATAACATTTTTTAGGGAATTAAATTTTTACATATATCATTATGATTAATTCTTAGCCAATATTTATTTTACTTGTGATGTCAAAGCCTATTGTGCTATAAATGCATTTTTCCCGTATAAGAATTAATATGTGCTGGGCATCATTTCAGTGTCTCACTTTGGGGCATCAAATTTTCAGGCCGGTCCTGGGAACATATGTTGATTTAATCTTGAATGCCCATAAGAGTTAGAAATTGATTCAAGCTACGTGGAATCAGCTTGAAAGTTGAACTTGATGGACCATAGAGATTAGCCTTATGATCCAAAAACCATGAAGCAATACATATTATGATACTAGCCCGTGCATTGCACATGCCTAACAAACCTTGTTAAGATATACTCCCTCTGTTTCAAAAAGATAGATTTGGTTACTAAATATAGGTATGTCAAAAAAGATAGGCTCACTACACCATTTTTACCTATTAGTAACTAAAATTAGTAATATACATGTAGCCGTTACTAAATCGTAACCAAAACTCGGTGTTGCTAAATTTTAACAATATTCCACCGTTGTTACAAATTTGCAGCCCTATTTATGTTGCTATTAGCAACAACGGAAAAAAAAACATGTACCAAGAGTTCGTGTGCATGATAACAGAAGGCCTCATATTTCCGCCCAAATATTAACAACTGTTTTCTACTTGAAAGATAATCCCACCATATGTATCTTTTATGAGTATTATCTAAACGTAACCCTCCCCCCCCCCCCACATACAACCACAATTATTTTCTTCTTCAGCTTAAAAAAATAATAAAAATCTTCTTCTTCTCTTCCTTCTTCACCTAGCAGAGCAGCTATGTCTTATTCTCTTCCTTCTGCTTGAGTACCGCTATCACCAGCGCCACCATCTACCTTCTTCTTCTTCTTCTTCTTCTTCTACTTATTATTATTATTATATAAGTTTTTCTTATAACCCTCTTGTTTAATATCTAAAATGGAAACCCTAGATCTAGTATTTCTAATTCTTATCTAGGTGTAGATTAAATAGTAAAATTATCTCTCAAGACCCGAGTCTGAGAAATAATAAACCTTAAAAATTATGCAAAGAGTTTAAGGTATGTGCTTATCCCTGTCTCCTCTCTATATTTATGGACAACTACATATACGATTAAAATTACTGAATGAATCAACATTCATTACTATATGAAATCATCAGAATAACACTGGTTCTACTAAGACTTTCCCAGATATTCTATGATTTTTACATGATATCTCAAGCTCCTAGATGGATTGTTCAATGTTTTAGGATAAATGAGTAAAGGGGAGACCAATCCTAGTCACAGTAAGGACTACACCTTTCTTTCAATGTGTAGAGAGAGAAAAAGTAGATCCTTTCTTTGTAATATCCTTTTCCCTTTTATAGACTTTCCTTCTTTATCCCCTCTTGTCATATGCCTCCCCTTTTTAACCTTTTATTATTACTAAAGTGCCAGCTATTAATCTTACCCTTAGCCTCTGTTCTTATACCCCTCTTGTCCTCATATTTCCATACGAATATTCCTAAGCTTTGTGCTTAAATCCTAAATTCCTAGGGTAGTGATGAACTCAGGCCCACCTAGCTTATCCATTGGTATTCATTTTTCAGGTATTAACATTAACCCTGACTGTTGGGATAACATTTGGATAACCCAATAGTCAACCCACATTTCCTTAAAGTAGCGTTCTTCGACTATCTCTTCAACACATACCTCTCAGGCTCGTACACTGGTTGGTTGGTGACGTGCCCCTACCATCTCTTTAGTTACCATTATCTAAATAACCGTCTCACCTCCCTTAGTCAAATAAAGGTCTTCACTATATATTTACATTCTCTCCTTTACCTCTTTACTTTTCTTTTTACTGTGCTTCTTCACTTTAATGTTCTCGATCTCAGACAATTCCTCCAAGCACTCCTCGTCTGAAAAAGAGAAAGAGACAGAATCCAGCGGCCAGTATGATAGCGAGTCACTTCCATTGCCGACTGATGGTCAATTATACTCTATTGTGGAAATTCTTCGCGATCGAGATCTATTTGCCGCTATGCAACCTCTAGTCTTTTATGATGGTACGCAAATCACGCTTACTGACGACTATCTCGATTCTCGTTTGACCAACCCAGTTTTAATACCCTTTTCGCATCTCCTAAATAGATTATACTTCCGGAGGAGGGGGTTGACCTACCCCTTCACTCTTTCAACAAGATTCCGCGTATGGTCATTCAACACGGGGATTATCACTTCCAAATGTAGATTTACGCTCTTCAGCTGAAACTTCTCATTTTTGGAAGTCCTGGGTCACGTACATCCGTTCTAAACCTAGCCGCTTAGCTAAGCTTTAATCTTTAGGAATAAACGAAGTGATAGACGCCTATCTTCATCGTGTTGTAGTCAAATGTAAAAGTGATATGTTTAGACTCTACTCGCGCTGGATCCCTCTGGTTCATACTTTATTTTTTGCCTAGGGTGAAGCGACTGCTGGATTGGAGGATGTTGTGGCTTTGATGGGATTGTCGGTTCACGGGTCTCACCTATATCATGAGGCAGCCATATTTGAGGCTATGGACGATTTGGACAAGACTCTATGTGCTTACTTGATTGGTTGTAAAAGTAAATCTCAAGAGGGGGAGATGACTCCCCAGTAGAGGGTGCTCGCCTTATAGAGGAGAAGGTTGTTAGGTCAGTAAAATTATCTAAGGGGAAATTCAAGGTTACCTCTGATTCGAAAGCGAAAGAGAAGGCTGCAACCCGCCCTATTGGTGGGAAGATGATGGATGATGTTATGGAGGACTCTGCTGCTGCTGTAATAAGCCGACCTTCTCGAGGTGGACCCTTTCTGGCCGTGATACCAAGGTCATTAAGAACAAATGCGCTTCCTTCTCTTTATGGGTAAAATATTGGGCTCCAAGTACCGTAGACGGGGAGGTTAGCTCCCCCGTCAAAAAGGAAAAGAACACTCGGGCCGAACTATCGTTTTTTCTTATTTACTAGATTTGTCATGATGTTTTCATACACATACCCCGTGACACCATCAAGAACGAGCTCGTGCCGATGACTGTGTTGATGTCTCGGGTATACCATTTCCTTTAATGTCTATGTTCTTGGGTGGTTTGTATCATCATCTGGATCTCCTCTGTAAAGACTTCAAAGGGTGGACACTCATCACATCGTCGAAGCCTTTGTCGTGGAGAATTTCCTTCAGGCTTGGGCATGAAAGCATTTTCCGAAGTATGCTCATTTGATTAATGACTTATCCATTCATCGTGAGGAAAGGGTTGAGAGAGAGGATGGCACATTCAATATAGTTCCAGCTTCTTATTATTATCTTCCTATTGCCTTGTGGCGCAGGAGAGGGAGATCATCTGGGAATACTCTTAAAGACTTTATGGATGTGGCCAAGGAGTTCAAGCCTTTTCCTTATCATTACGGCCGTTCTGGTTCTCTCCCTTATGATTTTACTACTGAGATTGCAGATGTGACTCTGAATTCTGAGCAATCTTTGGCGTGTGATGACTATGGCTCAGTTATGGATGTATTGCTTGGTTATCTCCCTGGTTTTTACTTAGGTAAGTTCATAGCAATGTCCTATAATTCGTATCGCATGGCTCGATAATTGGGATTTGACCGAGGGGTCCCATTCCATTATCCACCTGCATATTCTACCAAGGAGACTGATATTAGAGCTAGTTTTGATCGCTTCGTGTTTAAAGATGAGGTACGTTTGGCGAATCGGTCGATTCACTTTTATTTTTATCAACCTTCGCCGATACGAGAGCTCTTTAATTCTCCCAATTGGTATTCGTTTCATACAAAAATTCGGAAGCAAGCTGTGAATTTTCTTCTGCGCGAACTGATAGGTGCATTATTTGCATTATTTGGATACTCTAATTCATTGATTGCTTGTTAATTTTCATATCATTATGCTTTGATTTTGTTTGTTTATGAGTTTCTTAGGAGCTTAGAAATATATTCAAACAAAGAAGAAGATAGGAGTTCATTACGACACGAAATGAACAAGGAAGTTAAGTTCTGCCAATGGAGAAGGGCCAATGAACAAATTCAACTCATTCAAATCCAGGATTTCTTAATACCATTTTGAAGAAAACGAGAAGACGAATCCAACGCAAAGATAATGAGGTCATTTGGAGTCTATATGAGGAAGTTATGAGCAAAACAACCGAAAGAAAATAATGAAACACTCAACATCACAATCGGGAGATAACAAGGGACCTACCGATTATAGGCAGTTTCGGGTACAGGAAACTTCGTTTTTTGTGCTTCATAATCGGTAGTTAACACGGAAATCGAGTCTACTGATTATGACTCGACGGGAGCCACTTGTAAGACACGTTTTTAACTTATAAATCAAGGAAACATGGTCCCGGAAGGATTCTAAACCCTAGAAGGAAAGGATACTTGAGGGCCAAACATTGAAGGCTATTAAAGAAGACATCTAAGGCTCAAACAAAACATCTTTTAAAATCCAAAAGATCTTTAACATCTCCATACCTCTTAAGTAATCTCTTATATTCTACATCAAAAACCTAGGGTTTTCCCCTTAGGGGGAAACCATTCTTATTATTTGTATATTTTTCATGGGTTTTATTAAATCCATGATTAGGTAACTTTGTTATATTGGTTGGGGATGTAGTTGGAAGTCCTAGACATGTAAATCAATCTGGTCGGTTAGTTTTAATGTTGACGACCAGAAGGTCAGGCTGAAGACGTTAAACTAAACGTTGAATGGGAGGCAACCCATTGGTTTTGTATTTCTATCTTTCTATTTTATTATTTTTCATATCATGTTAGGATTTCCCATTTTGATTTTACATTGGAGGAATCAATTTACATTGAAGACAATGTAAAGTTTAAGTGTGGGGGAGTGTTAAGTATATAGAATTCTTAAGTATTCACTTTTAGGTATAAATTTTTTAACTTTTTTGTAACTATTTGCATGAAACCTTCAACTTTTAGAGATTTTAGAGTCATTTAGTATACTTCTAGCTATGTTTACATACAGAGTTCTAACCGAAACAACTGAACTTAGAAGTATTAAAGAACCATATTCGGAGTGCTTAGTTGTTGAGAGGCTAGAGGTGAAAAAATGGACTTAAACTGCCGGTAGAGAGTTTAGTATTAGAGTTCTTGATCATTCAATACCCATGAGTGAGGCACCAAACCTTCAATTGTCCGTTTAGAGTGTTTCATCTGCGTAAATTCCGGGTAGAATGATGAGCTACCTAACCTCGCACCAATTTTAACACTGCTTTTTGATCTCTTGAGTGCTATTTCTATCAATCATGAGGGTGTCATCAGAATTGCTAACTCTATCTTGTAGTCTTGTTTGCAGTTGGCACCATTCTCTCGACAACAACAGGTCCATAGAAACATATCGTCATCAACAAGCAGAACATCAAAAATTTGAAGGAAAGTTGAAGACAATCAAGGTTTACAAGCAACCGTTCAAGAAAAAACAAATTTTATATTCAAGTAAAACAACAATATAATTATCAGAATTATATATACATGTTGAAGACTTATGTACAAAAGCGAAAGAAATCAAAAGATGTGAGTTAGTGAAGTTCATGATATCGAGGCAATACAAGTTGTGAAAAATCAAGTGGTAAAGTATTTATCCCACGCTCGTAGTGGTTTCATCACTTTATTTATTTTTCAGTTTATATTTTGAAGTCATAAAAATAAATAAATGATTATCATTACTTTAGTGTATATTTGTTTTTTGTATTCAATGAATAAGCCCGTGGGGAAGAAGAAATCTATAAAGAAGTTTCGAACAACAAGAAATTGAGGAAAAGAGTTACAAATTGTCAAGGTTCTACGAAGGTCAAGAGTTCATCATCAACAGTTGAACACCGAAGACTTTTCTATTGGATGTCGTGAGAGTGGTGTTGATTGCCGATCGGTGTGAAGGTATGTAAGCATTCCCATCCTCGCATAGTGGTTGATTTCCTTTATTAGAGGTCACTAGAAAAATAAAAAGGGGTTCTTTTTCGTCCCACGTTTTATGGGATAACATCTTCTTATGATTCAGAAGGTTACCTTTCCCTCCTACCATTCAATGTGTGCAGGATTTCTATCTTCACTCTTGCCTACACACATGTGAGAACCATAAACTGCGTCTTTTGAGTGTCAAATTCATAAAATCCTATTGGTGAGGCAGAAACATTCAGTCGCTCTCGAACCTGAATTATTTCATATGGTGGTTTTCTCCTAACTCAAGGGTTAAGCATGAGAATAATGGTCTTTATACTTCTAACTTCTTATTGTTAGTGTGCAGAAATTTTATGTCTTAGTAGCTCTTTGGATGCATGTGATCTTGAATGTTTTGAAGTTGGAAATTAGGTTTTGTGGGTATACCTCTTGTAAACCCTCACGAGACTATAACTCGTCCACTAGGGACACCTAGGGGTTTAAAGGCTTGTTGCACATGCTATGTGTAACTGTATCCTCAACGAAATGGAGTTGTTGTAGTTTAGTTTGACTTACATTTGTAGTTTGCTTGAGGACTAGCAAAAGGCAAGTATGGGGGAATTTGATAGGTGCATTATTTGCATTATTTGGATACTCTAATTCATTGATTTCCTTTTAGTTTTCATATCATTATGCTTTTATTTTGTTTGTCTATGAGTTTCTTAGGAGTTTTAAAATGTATTCAACCAAAGAAGAAGAAAGGAGTTCATTACGACACGAAATGAACAAGGAAGTTAAGTTCTGCACATGGAGAAGGGCCAAAGACCAAATTCAACTCATTCAAATCCAGGATTTCTTAATACCATTTTGAAGAAAACGAGAAGATGAATCCAATGCAAAAATAATGAGGTCATTTGGAGTCCATATGAGGAAGTTATGAGCAAAACAACCGAAAGAAAATAATGAAACACTCAACATCACAATCGGGAGATAACAAGGGAAAATTACCTACCGATTATAGGCAGTTTCGGGTACAGGAAAACTTCGTTTTTGAGCTTCAAAATCGGTAGTTAACACGGAAATCGAGTCTACCGATTATGACTCGACGGGAGCCACTTGTAAGACACATTTTTGACTTCTAAATCAAGGAAACATGGACCCGGAAGGATTCTAAACCCTAGAAGGAAAGGATACTTGAGGGCCAAGCATTGAAGGCTACAAAAGAAGACATCTAAGGCTCAAATAAAAAATCTTTTAAAATCCAAAACATCTTTAACATCTTCATACCTCTTAAGTAATCTCTTATCTTCTATATCACAAACCTAGGGTTTTCCCCTTAGGGGGAAACCATTCTTATTATTTGTATATTTTTCATGGGTTTTAGTAAATCCATGAGTAGGTAACCTTGTTATATTGGTTGGGGATGTAGTTGGAAGTCCTAGACATGTAAATCAATCTGGTTGGTTAGTTTTAATGTTATTATCGCTTATGTTCTACTGTTTATATCGCCATGTATGATTGAAGACTTGCTCGTTCAAGTTGCAAATTGAATGGTCTTGTATTCATATCTAAATCTAGACTAGGGTTTGAGATCCGGAATTTTCGAAGAACTCTAATCACAAGTAGCACAACATAGTTGTTAACGACGGGATGTTGCCATACGATTATGTGTAGAAGCTTAACCTAGGTTAAATCTGTGTGGCTCTTGCGCCGGATTGCTTAGAATAACCTCAACTCACGAAGACCATTGTTTTCATTAGGTTAAACTTGAGTGGATCCTGCGCCAAGTTATTCGTTGAGAAGGATTCAAAGAGTGGCTTTTGCGCCTTTGATGATACAAGGAGTTTTGCCGGAGTAAGCCTGCGATGGGATGCTCTAGGGTTATTGGTACAAGAAGGATTGAACATTATCTCTAATCGATTGAAGAGCTTGTTTGGTGACGGAAGATGAAACCTCTAATCAGTATTTTCTCACTTTGATCTAAATCTTTATTTACTTTGTTTTTATTTTCTTTCATTAGTTTACTTAGTTTTATTCATTACAATCCCCTTTCTTGGTTACATAAGAATTCAAAGACCAATAACAATTCACAGCTCCTCGTGGGAACGATTCTTACTACTGCTATACTACTTGTTAGTATTAGTGGGAAATATTTTAATTAATTTATGCGCAAACGACGCGCATCAGAACCAGTTCCTCCACCCGCACTATCCTCGGATGACCTCAAGTTGATGCATACGTTGGGTCGTATCAAGCTGGATGGGTCTAAAGTCACCAAGTTAGGTCTTACGCCTAGTTCAAAGGGGCGTTCCTTGATTCCCTTGACTACTAGTTGGACTCCCCCGGCTGATCGTGAGTTGTCGAAGAAGGGGGTTATAAAGGAACATATATCCCCTCCTCCGTCGTAAAAAAAGTCGGGCGAGGTCCAAACTCTTCAGCCAACTTTGGGCTCTTCTGTTCAGGTATATTTCGTGTCTGGGTCTCTCTTTTTTTTTAAGAAAAAAGAAAAAGGAAAGAAAGATTTTTTTTTTTAATTATGTCATCAGGGTGATCTCCTTGTCGGTTATGTTGGGTACAAGCCACGTTCTTTTATGCTGCAAAAATATCTTAACATTCCTAAACACGAGTGGTCGCCACGTCGTAAGGACCAAAAACTAAACGTGACATGGGAATCCTACCAACTACGCGTGTTCCCCGTTCAGTCTTGGCTGATGCTTCTCCTATGTCTCCTCCACAGGCCAAAGCTCGGACTATCACCAGTCCGACTTCTTTTTCTTTCGTGGATCGTATACATAGTTTGGGTGTTGATTTTTCCAGGGATGGTGGTGCCGTCTCCTCATGTTTATATGTTGTTTCTCTTAATCCTCTGGTGGCCACCATTACCCTTTATCAGAATCAACCTCATGAGATGCCTACCAGCCTGTTTGGTTCATGTAATCGTGACGGTTCATCTTATTCTCATCCCGATGTATTTCAGGACCATGTGCCTTCTGATATAAATCTGTCTCCTTCTGGTAATTATTGTCTCTTTTTCTTCCCAGGTGTTATTTTCTTTATTTCATGTTTGTCCTTTTTGATCTGGTAATAAGGCATATATATTTTGTTTTTCCTATTTATACGTCCGTTTTACTACCTTATTGTATGTTTGTTTGTGTTTTTGTTTTGTTTACTATCTATTATTATTTATTTTTTTTAGGTTCCGCTGGTGGTTCGAAGTCGTCTTCGGGTTCCTCTCATCCTTCTTCCGCTCATTATGAGCCTTCTCCTGCTCGCGCGTCGTCTCCTAATCCCCAACCTTCTGAGGTTAGCTTCCTTGAGAAGGATGCTTCCAGCATCACGAGTAATGTTAAGCGTGAACGGGTTGGAGGGAATGATTTTGTCCCGGATGCTCAGGAGGAAGTAGCCGCGGCTGCCTTATTAGCTAAACTGGAAGATCCTTCCTTTTGCTACCCTTCAGTCGTAAGTGCCGATGAATTCGGGGCGACTGAGAACCATAGGTTAGTGCATGGATTTTGGGTTCCTTCGAGCTTGGCCTCCACCTACAGGATGATTGTCGAGCAAAGCGGTCATATGGTGAATGATGGTATGATTAAGGACATGAAGATTTTAGTTTTTATGAATAAAGGCTTGCTTGAAGCAGCAGAAGGGATTTCTTGAGTTCATGATGCTCCTCCTGACGTTGGTAAGCTGAAGGAATGAGAATCTTCAATCCAAGCTGGCGTATGTTTTGACCTTCCTGGGTACGATGAAGAGATGAAGGATTTCCCCAGTTGCTGGATACGATGAAGAACAAGTTTGATCCGCGTTCAACCCTTCCTACTCAAATCGCCGAACTAGAGCATAGTCTGAAGGGTCTGGTTAAAGTGGCTCAAGAAAAGAAGGCTTCTCTAAACAAGCTTCTCGCCAATGTTTCAACAACTACGTAGAAGGCTTGTGAAGTTGAAGTTGCTGAGGCCCGGGTATGTGAGGATCTTGAGCAGAAGAAACGGGATCTGGCCGCTTTTGAGGAAGTTTGAGTTTATTCTCTTTATTATTGAGTGCTTGTAATATGTTTATGCTTATCTTGGATTTGGTCAGCTTCCTTCTTCCTCTCTCCTCTTTCCTTTGCTGACTTTTACTATAACGTTTTAACTATATTAAGTGGTTGTTTTATTATTTATTATTTATTTATTTTGGTTTGTGTGTTTATTTATTAGTGGTACCTGTATTTCAGGATATTTATTATATTGGCGGTTGTCTGTTTAGAAATAGTTCCCGTATTGTTCTTATTTTGTCTAGTCTTTCTTAATGGTTTACCCTGCGGCAACTGCTCCTATTCATGGTTTGGAACAAAAAATATATCGCTTGATTGATGATAAAGTTAATGCTGAAGCGCAATGGGAAGCCGCATACGTTGTCTGTAACGAGTGGCCAATCGATGATATAAGGAAGGTCTTATCCATCAGGCGTTCACCATTCGTGATTTGGCCGTTGGCGCTTATGAAGCGGCGTTGTATGTATACGACCTGGCTTACGATGAATTGAATACTGATGAGCACATTCTCATGGAAGCTAATGAGACTCGCTGGCAACTAGATCAATATATCCTTCGTACGGCTAAATTACTTCGAGTTTTCTGCGTTGTTGGGATGTAGAAGTTGCGATTGTAGTTGCTCTGTTTTTTTTTGTTTTTTGTTTTTTTTTGCGACTGTTGTAGTTGCAGTTGAAATTTATTTCGTGATTATCCTGTAATTAAATGCTATGTCTATTTTCTGGGCACGTAGTTATGCATGTTCCGGATTCTTACTTAAAGTTCTTTCTCTTTAGCTATTTGTTTTGACTTATGCGTTTTGTTTGTTCTTATTTAAGTGCTCTTTTATCTTAGGGACAATTGATTTTTTATTTTTTTTGAATAATGGTTCACGAGTTACATGGGTATGCCTTAACCATGGCTTCGGTAGCTGCTACTGTCATTACCTCAGACGTGCGGAAAGAACTCGAGCGACTCTTGGTAGTGAAAGACGAGGTAGGGATGTTGATGACTCATAGGTTATCTCATCGGGATGCTATGAATGTCGCTTGGGAAAATCAGCATGAAATGTTTGAGCTCGCTCGGAAGGATCATGCTGACATTTGTATTATGAATGGCGTCAACCGGCTGCTTGATGAGGCTCATGCGAGGCATTGTGCTTTCAACTCTCAATATCAGGAGGTTGTGCTTCTAATGGAAGATTTGGATCAGGAGATAGAAATTTTTCGTGCTATGTTGGCATAGTCAGAGGATTAGTTTGTGTTGGTGTCTTTTATTGTAATACTTTATATCGTTCGTTTGATTGTACTTTGTATTGTATCCGTATGAGGATTTGTAATTTCCCATGAGCATTTACTTCTCGTGAACGTCCTTGTTAACCGTGTGGTAAAACATATTCATTGGTTCTTCTATTTAAACCTTCCTTTGTTCTTCTTTAATCTTTATTTTCTTTTCTCCTTTCCTGTTTACTTTCCCATTCCTTCCTCTTTCCCTCTTTTTTTAAGAATGTCCCATCAACTTCACGGGTATAATTTAAACATGGATGATGTGCCTTCCCTTGTGACACCACTTGACAAGCAAGATGAGTTAGAGCGGCTTCTGGTGCTGAAAGACGAGGTGGGGATATTGATGGCCCATAGGCTAAACCATTGTGCTGCCATGCGGGCCGCCTTTAGGGAACAAGACGAGACTCTCGAGATTGCTCATAATGCCAATGCCCCTGATCGGGTCCTCTGTGATTTCCAGCGCTTGCATAACGCAGCATTCACTCGGCGTTATTTAGCTAGTCAACTATATGACGAGGCTATTCTTATGATGCGGGATTTGGACCGAGAGATGGAGGCGTGTCGTGCGGTGATCGCTAGTCAGAACGATTAATCCTATGACTGCTGATATTCCCTAGAATGTTCTTAATGCTTTTGGTGTTTTAATGCTCATTAAATGTCGTTTTGAATGTGTAGTTGTGTCTTCCTCTATATATTTCTTTCCTTATTTGGTTAATTTTAACTTTTAACCTTCATTGTCCTCTTGCTTTCCATCTGCTCTGGCATATTATATTATTTTTCTTTTTACTATATGGTGCGGGTAAGTTTGATGGCGGAGATTACCCGATTGACTCAGATGTCCAATATGCTGAGTGTTGTGTTTGATTATTTTGATCGTGAAAATAGTATCTCCCGCTCACGTTTTATAGATGCGGAACGCCTCCTACAAAAAACGTTTCACGAGGGCCTATTGCTTCCCCCTTTATTCTTTGATCATCACCGCCATTACCATGAGCGCCGTGTTGCAACTTACTTCCAGTGTCTCGATGTGTTTCGATCTCTACAAGTGGTAGAAGTGGCTCTTAAATCGACTCACGCGGTGTTGCAAGCTCTTCCTTGAGAGTAGAAACGTGTTTGAGGGAAGGTTCTTTTTAAGCAATGTTGGGATTTTTTTTTACTCTCCCTTGTGTATATATATCTGTTGTTTTAAAGAAAGATTAATTTTTCTTTGGACATGTATAATGTTGTTTGTTAAATTTTCTATATAATGGGACCATTTTTTATTTTATTTTTACTTCATTTTCTCTTCTCTTCTCTTCTTCCTTTTCTCTTCTCTTCCCCCTCCCTTTTTTTTATATGGCTGATGCTTGTTCAACTTTGGGTTGATCAGATAGTTGTATCCGACTTGAAGCTGGAGATACGTAGTTTTAAAAGGGATATTCTTATGGCCGATGTGAGCGGGTACGCCCATCTCGTGGAGGCCCTTACAGTGGTCTTTGTTGACAGTTAGTCGTTGTATTTGAATAGTATGGATCTCTATGCTGATGCTTTTGGTTCTAAAGATGACGATTTTATATCCCTTTTGAAATCATTTATGGATGCTCAGGAAGAGATGGAAAGTAATGAGAAAAAATTAGCTCGCGTGACTGTGTATCAGGGTTGTGCGCGAGTTTCTATATTTACTTTCTGTACTCGTTATAATGTTACATGAGTGTTCGTTGTATATTTTCCTTTTTTCCCAAATATGTTGTATTACTTTTCTCTTTTTCCCTTTGTGCTACTCTCATCTGAATGCGTTTATTACTCCTAAGGGTTCTCCTCCTTTTTTTTTTTTCCTGATGAGATGCGTTAGTTCGGATATTTAAATTATGATGTCCTATGCCACTTGTGATCCCTTTGAAAAAGGGTGCTTTGCCCTTTGCCGCTCTTGTGACCATTGTAGTATTTAGTTGTATGGTCGAACAGGGGCGCTTTGCCATATGCCGCTCTTATGGCATTATATTATTTAGTTAAGTGGTCGAACAAGGGCGTTTTTCCCTCTATCGCTCTTATGACCCTTGTATTTAGATAAGTGGCCGAACATGAGCGTTTTTTCCTCTGTCGCTCTTGTGATCATGTAGTACTTGGATAAGCGACCGAAAAAAAGCAATTTGCCCTCTGCCGCTTGTGACCATTATAGTATTATTTAATTACGTGTTAGGACAGAGGCACTTTGCCTTATGCCTCTCTTGTGACCATGTAGTAGTATTTAGTTAAGTGGTCGAACGGGAACGTTTTGCCCTCTGCCGCTCTTGTGACCGTTGTGGTATTTAATCAAGTGGTCGAACATGGGCGCTTTTCCCTCTGCCGCTCTTGTGACCATTGTAGTATTTAGTCGAGTGGTCGAAAAGGGGCGCTTTGCCCTCTGCCGCTCTTGTGACCATTTTTGTATTTATTCGAGTGGTCGAACAGGGGCGTTTTACCCTCTGCTGCTCTTGTGACCATTGTTGTATTTAGTCGAGTGGTCTAACAGAGGCGTTTTGCCCTCTGCCTCTCTTGTGACCATTGTGGTGTTGACTGGTCGAGTCCCTCTGCCGCTCTTGTGACCATTATAGTGTTGAGTGGTCGAACAGGGGCGTTTTGCCCTCTGTCGCTCTTGTGACCATTGTAGTATTTTAGTTGAGTGGTCGAACAGGGGCACTTAGCCCTCTGCCACTCTTGTGACCATTGTGGTATTTAGTTGAATGGTTGGACAAGGGCGCTTTACCCTCTGTTGCTCTTGTGACCATTGTGGTATTTAGTGGAGTGGTCAAACAGGGGCGCTTTACCCTCTGTTGCTCTTGTGACCTTAATATTTGATCTTGGAGGCAAATAAGATAAAACAAAAGTTTCTTTTATTAAGATCAAAAACGTTTTCCATAGTATTTCTCATGTATGAAACCCTTTTAGCCATTTTCCATTGATAGGTGTCTTAATCTTTGATCTACCCATCCGTTTTAAGTGGTAATATCCGCTTTCGGTAGTCTTTCGGATTATGAAGGGTCCTCCCCAGTTGGCTGCAAACTTCCCAACGCTTTCATTCTGTTGTAAATGTGATGTAATTTTGAGCACTAGGTCATCGATTTTGAAAATTTTCTCTCTAACCTTCTGGTTTTAGTGGTTGGCGACGCGTTTTTTCTGTATGCCTCAGCAAAACGTTCGGCGCGAGCTCTTCTTTCTTCTATAGTGTCTAGGTGGGCAAAACGACTAACCCCATCTGGCGTGGTTAGACTCGCCATGGAATTGCCGAAGGGATGGCGATTTCTGCTGGTAGAATGACATCCTCCCCGTAAACCAAGGAATATGGTGACGCTCCCGCTGAGCCGGGCTAAGAAATTCAATAGGCCCATATTGCTAGTGCCAACTGCTCGTGCCATTCCCTATGGTGATCATGCACGGTCCTGCTCGGGATTTTTAACAATGTTTTGTTGGTAGCTTCCGCCTGGACATTTCCCCGAGGATAGTGCGGAGTGGATGTATGCATCCAGGTGTTGTATTGTTACAATAAGTTATAAACATCCTTGTTGACAAACAACTTGGCATTGTCGGCTCTGATGATCATTGGAACTCCAAACCTGCATATTGTATGTTCTTTGATGAATGCGATGATAGTTTCTCCTGCATAATCTTTTAAAGGGATTGTCTCCACCTATTTTGAACTATACTCGGTTGCGGTGATGATATATTTCTATCGTTTGAAGGAGTTTGGGTTTATCAGCCCAATCAGTCCAAGCCCCAACTGTGGAAAGACAAAGGCGTGACGAAGCTGTGTAGATGAGAGTGGGGTGCATGGATCAGAGGTTTGTCGGTATGACAACTTAGACACCTCCTTACATACAATGTTGTATCATTCTCCATGGTTGGCCAATAGAATCCTCCTTCATAGATTTGTAAGAATAACTTACGCATCCCTGATGCTCCGCGTCATGCGACTTGGTCATAACTTTTATTGCCTCTTCTTTCGATAGACATCTCATGATTGCGTTGTTGTAGCTCCTTCTATACAGAATCCCTTCATTTATGAAAAATTTGTTGAATTTCTTTTGTACTTTGGGTGCTGCTCTTCTTTCCTCGGGTACTTTACCATGCTGGATAAAATCTATATATGGTTGCCTCCAATCGTCCTCTTCTTCCATGCATACCTCGGCTGGTTGTGGTGGTGCTTGGAAGTCTCTGCAACTGTCCTGGATGGTTTTCGCCTGGGCTGCCATACTGGACCAGTACTGTCACAGACCGGAAAATTCCGCCTTCCGCGCGTTGGGCTGGGCAGGCCAGAACTCCCCGATGCGCGATTTAGAAGAAAGTAACCGGACCTTAAAGCTTAGCTTCTCGCTGGAAAGTGCAGGTAAATTTTTGCTTTCCAAGCATGCCTTGTAAGCATTATACCCGAAACGTAGTTCCCACATTATTCAAGCTACGTTTATACCGTTCCAGGTATATTTGCCTTTCCCAACATGCTTTGTAAGCATGGTACTCCAACCGTAGTCTCCATATCGTTCCAACTCACCATTGACCTACAAAGGGTGCAAGGCCATTAAAGCCCATGGTGAATGCCTTTAACAAGCATCACCTAAGTACTATCCTTGTCCAGGACTGACCTATGCTTTGGACTAGCATAACATTCCAACTTACCCTTATTCTACCATGGGTTTAAGGATATACAAGCTAATGGGGATGCCTTTGGAAAGTATCACATAATTACGATCATTGTCCAGGCCTAACTCATGCCCTTGGACCAACACCTAGGCTATTTCAAGCCTAAGATTTCGCTTCATCAATTCTGCTTCGACCATGCGTTGGAGCCTGCACTTATCTTATTCTTGCTAAGGGTGCAACATCCAGGCACATGCCATTCCATGCCGCAACGGTTGCTAGGAAGTATGAACAATCCATCAAATGGAATTGAAACTACCCCATCAAGTGTGGCAACAATCATCTCTTGCTTAGCATTGCCGAGCCAGATGATATGAGTTACCATAGTATCGCAATCATCTCCCAAATTAGATGATATGAGCGACAAGGTGCTGCACCTCAATGCATTGCATTGCGGATACCTACGTACCCAATCTGTACCTTGATGGGATCAAGCATGACCGTAGTTCATCAGAGGGTCAATTCGAAAAGAACTAACAACTTAAGCCTATTAAGGCAAATCCAAAATCGATTATAACTTCGTTGCAAGGCCAAAGGCCAAGCGAAGCCTAGTCCGTATAGGCCGAAGGACTTTTGCAAGGTATGCACTAGCTTGTGCATAACTATCGCTATTTATTATGAAAATGTGCATTCTCAAGTACGTAGTACGATTGAATGATGTTTTCGCATAATTCAAGCTTTATAGGCTAAGCTACATGCATATTGATGCTTTAGCATCAAGTATGCTCCAACGTATAGGCTACTCGCATATCTATATGTGCATTACCCCTCATGCACATTCAAGCTGCATCGGTTAAGCTACAAGCATATTGATGCTTATGCATCAAGTATGCTCCAACGTATAGGCTACATCGCATTTATATGTGCATTACCGCTCATGCACATTCAAGCAAAGCTCCCTCCCTATATATGTTTTATTCGCATTTTTACAAATAAATATTTGAATGGTAAGTGTCGTCCATCGACTGCAAGGCCGAAAATGAAGATTTCTTGCCAAAGCCAAACGAAGCATTCTCGGGTAAGCTACAAATAAACACGATGATGCATCACATTAATGCATTCTTGGCTCGGTGATGCATTGAAACATGCATCACGGCATATTAATGCATTTGCACTATGATGCTCCCCCTTATGCAACTTCGGCTTACTGATGCATTGGATCGTGCATCCCGGCATAATAGTGCATTTGCACTATGATGCTCCCACTTATGCAACTTCGTCTTAATAATGCATTGGATCATGCATCACGGCATAATAGTGCATTAGCACTAAAATGCATTCTCGGTATGCAACATAGGCATAGTGATGCATTTTGAATAATGCATCACGGCATAATAGTGCCTTAGCACTATAATGCATTCATTCATACGCAACTTTGTCTTGGTATAATAGTGCCTTTGCACTATCATGCCTCTTCGAATACACATCACGCGTAATAGGGCCTTAACACTATAATTCGAGGTCAAGGCATCCACACCCTAAAGCATATCTGGGTAAGCTTTATAAGCTTAGGATGAAGCTTCAACCCATGCCATGAGTAAGCGCCATGCAAAAATTACGGGTGTTACAAGTACATCCATAATATTTATATTCGTCGATATAGACGGATGCTACCCGTTTGCCCGCATGACTCCTCGTGCATTTTTTGTATTGTTTCCTCCACTTTCTCAAGCAACGTTCCAAGGACCCTCTTGGTTCTCTATGATAGAGTGCGTCTCGGACAGTCATGAATTATTTTAACACTTTTATCGGGATGGTATGCTCTTCGTTGGTCCTTGTGAGATCCTCGAGGTATATCTTTCGCCAATCGTCTGCGTCTTCGAAAGCCGCATCTTCTCTCCAAGTGCTAGGTATCTCTCTTCGCTTTATTATCACAGTTCCTTCCTCCTTGCCATTCAATTGGATCTTGGCTGCAAGCGTGGCTAATGCATCCGCGTTCCTGTTGGAGCTCCTCGCTGTGTGTTCAACCGTGGTCGATCCAATTTCAGCTATTAGGCTCTGTGCTTCCGCTCGGTATGGTGCTAAGTGCACCTTTTTCAATTGAAACTTGTCGTTTACTTGGCTAATAATTAATTTGGAATCTCCTCTGACTTCAAAATTTCCAAGTCCGAGTTCCTTGGCCATTCTAAATCCCAATAGTGCTTCATATTCTGCCACGTTATTGCTACAATGAAAGTCCATCTTGAAGGCATATGATAATATCTCTCCAGTGGGTGTTTCGAATACAATGCCAACTCCCCCAAATTTCTTGTATGAGGACCCATCGAAGGATATAATCCAGGCTTCTCCTTCTACCTCCGCTACTTCCCCTAGTATATCATCGCGGGTGGACGTATCGTCGCTCCGGGGAAAGCATCCAAGAGGTCGGCAATTGCCTGCCCCCGAACGCCTCTGGGCTTTTGATATTTGAGTTCAAACTCGGATAGATGTAGGATCCATCTTGCGGTCCTTCCCGTCAGGATTGGTTTTGTCGTGAAATATGCGATCGGGTTTGCAGCTGCAACGACAATGGTTTCATGCACCAGAAGGTATGGCCCCAACTTTTGCGCCGCGTATATCAGGGATAAGAACGCTTGTTTGACTTTGGGGTATCGCATCTTGGTATCCTTTAGGACTCAAACAACGTAATAGATGGGTGATAGGTTGTCGTTCCCCCTGTCTTGTACCAAGAACGCTCATATATCCAGGTTTGTGAAGGCGGTATAAAGGTAGAGGGGATCTTCTTAAGAGGAGGTCTGAGTACCCGAGGACTGACCAAACACTGCTGGAGTTTATGGAACGCGTCACGTTGCGTTTCCCCTCACTCAAATTTTATGTTTTTCCTTAGCATTGGGAGAAACACGGTTATGATTTGAGCGAGGCCCGGGATGAAACGTCGTACATATGATATTCTCTCAATGAAGGTTTGCAGTTCCATCACATCTTTGGGAGGTGTTATCACGGTGATAGCTTTTATCTTGTCTGGGTCGACCCGTATCCCCTCATCCGTCACCATGAAATCGAGGAACTTGCCTGAGGTTACCCTAAAATCACACTTTAACGGATTCATTTTTAACTTGAATATGTGATATCTGTCGAACGCCCATCTCAAATTTTCAACATGATCTTCCCTTGCTCTTGATTTAACCACGATATCGACCACATACACTTCTACGCTTTGATTGAGGAGATCATGGAAGATCAGTTTCATCGCACTTTGATAGGTAGCTCCTGCGTTCTTTAGCCCAAAGGGCATGACCATATAATAAAAGTTACCATACGGTGTCTAAAGTGTTGTTTTGAACGCGTCTTCAGCTGCCATTCTGATCTGATTGTAACCGCTAAACCCGTCCATGAACAAGAACATCCTGTGTCCGCCCGTGTCGTCTACTAAAGCGTCTATACGCGGAGGCGGAAAATCATCCTTTGGGCATGCTCGATTGAGGTCTCGGTAATCCATACATCACCTAATCTTTTTTCATTCTTTTTTACAATTGGTACGACATTAGCCAGCCACGTGGGGTGTTGTATAGATTTTATGAATTTAGCCTCCAATAGTCGTTCGACCTCTTCTTTTATTGCTAAGGCGGTTTCTTGCAGAAATTCGCGGCTCCTCTGTTTGACGGGTCGAAATTCTGGTGAAATGACAAGATTATGAGCGACAAGATCACAATCTAAGCTTGGCATTTCATCGTAATTGAAAGCAAACACATCCTTGTATTCTATTAATAAACTAACCAGCGCGTCTATTTCCTTTTTATTTAAGTTTTTACTTATTTTGATGAGTCGATGTTCGTCCTTTGTTCCTATATTTACTTCTTTCATTCCTTCTATAGTCATGTCTTCTACTCCCCGTTCTTCTTTTATTCCATTATGTCTCTTTCGGTCGGGTCCGAAGGTCATTCGGTCTCTTCAACCAGTCCTGAGGGTGACTCCGTTATCTCTTGATCAATAGAAGCTAGAATGCACTCGTGCTTATACTCAGGAATCCCCTCAGTTGATTCCTATAAACGGTATACATGTCCTCCTTCTAGCCTCGAAAACCTTCAGAACTGAAAACCTTCTAGCAATTTCTATTTCTTTGTAGTGGAGCTAACCGTCATCCGTGACGGGCTGAATACCGATTTTACATATTTTTCATTGGTGGCCGCTTCGTCTTTCCACTTAGGTAGAGGGGTAAGCACGGTTGCTGGTGCCTCTTCCACTTCTTTTGGGATATCATAGAAAACAACATCCGCCATGTATGCTTCTTCTGGACCGAAGGGGTTGTTGGTTGCTGTGATCCGATATTGTTTTCTTCCCATATTCGTCTTTGCGCACTGGTGATAAGTCGATGCCAAAACTTTGTGTTTGAGCAACCATCCTCGCCCTAACAATACGTGAAAAATCGTATCATCTTCTAGCACATAAAATGGCGTGAGGTCCTTTATTGGCCCAATCCTCATTACTAGGTTGACAACTCCTATAGCGGTTTGAGTATTCTATCTGAAGACCTTCACTGTAGTAGCGTGCATGCGAATGGCCGATCGTTGCACACCTAAAATTTCTAATGTATGAAGCGAGATCATATTTAGAGACGCGCCTGCGTCGATAAATGCCCTTTTCAATTGTTGCTTGTTGATGGTTGTCATGAGATAAAATGGTCGGAGATGTTCTCCCGGGTAGTATATGTCCTCGTCTGTGAAAGTGATCTCTCCTTTTGGTATTGGACTATAGGGTTTACTAGCGTCTATTGCTGCGATGGCCTTTGCTTCCTCTTGAGTTTGGTTCTCGAAGAATCCCAGTGAGTCGAAAAACTGATGTGCTAGAATCGTTTTGGCAAACTTGCTAGCTATATTTTCAGTATTGTCGAAGCCCGAGATATTTTCTTTCGCTTCGCACGCTTATTCCTCTGTAGGTTCCCAGGGCCTCCAGATGTCTTCCAGTGGTTGTGTGATAGCATCATGACCTGGTGCTGGGGAAGCGGATTTTCTTTGATCGCTTGGCCTCCCATCTCAATATCACATGCGTTCCTCTTTCGCTGAAAGATGTCGCGGAGAGAGAAACACTCCTGAGTCGAGTGATCCACTCGGCGATAGTAATGGAAGTATCTAGTGTTACTTTTGTTGACCTTATTAATATCCATAACCAAGGGTGGTAGTGTTACTTCCTGATTCGCCACCCACTGTTCGAGCAGACTGATGATCTGTTCTCGGCTACACGGTATAGGCGATAATCGATTTAGATCTGTTCTGGGTCCTGTGTTACCTCACCCCGTATTGTAGGGATGAAACAGAGGGGGACTCCTTGTGTCGGAGTTGACCATAACACGACCGTTGAATGATGGTACTGACGCGGTATTAACCGAATGTTGCCATGCGTGATCCATATTTCCTAGGATCAGAATATCCGTGCAATCCTTTATTCTGGCTTCCGCTTCTTCTAATTCTACGAACATCTCGAACTTGAAGTTTGCAAGATTCCATTTGAAAATAGGTGTCACTCCACGCACACAGATTTCCACTAGAATTTCCTCATTGTTGTCTTCATGACACTCGAGGGAGACCTTCCGGAACCACGCAATGAATTTTCAAATTTCATTTCCCATTATTTGGTTACACCTGATGAGATCAATCATCGTGACCTTCTTCTTTGCTGAATAAAAATTTCTTAAGAACAGAGTACTCATTGCTGCCCATGATTCGATGCTTCCGGGTTTCAGGTTGTCATACCAGGTGAAAGCTGTGTCTGATAGGGACTTGGGGAATTCTCTTAGGCACAACTTTTCGTCGGATGCGTACGCATTTATCGTTGACAAAAACTGTAACACCCACAATTTTCGCATGACACTTACTCATGGACGCGTCATGGCCTGGGTTGAAGCTTCATCATAAGCTTATAAAGCTTACCAGATATGCATTGGGGTGTGGATGCCTTGACCTTGAATTATTGTGTTAAGGACCTATTACGCGAGATGCGTATTCGAGGATGCATGATAGTGCAAAGGCACTATTATACCGAGACGAAGTTGCGTAAGTGAGAGCATCATAATGCTAAGGCACTATTATGCCATGATGCATGATCTAATGCATCACCGAGCCGAAGTTGCATAAGTTGGAGCATCATAGTGCTAAGGTACTATTATGCCGTGATGCATGACCCAATGCATCACCGAGCCGAAGTTGCATAAGTTGGAGCATCATAGTGCTAAGGCACTATTATGCCGTGATGCATGACCCAATGCATCACCGAGCCGAAGTTGCATAAGTTGGAGCATCATAGTGCTAACGCACTATTATGCCGTGATACATGACCCAATGCATCACCGAGCCGAAGTTGCATAAGTTGGAGCATCATAGTGCTAACGCACTATTATGCCGTGATGCATGATCCAATGCATCACCGAGGGGAAGTTGAGTACGTGAGAGCATCATAGTGCTAAGGCATTATTATGCCGTGATGCATGATCCAATCCATCACCGAGCCAATGTCATTATTTGATAAATGCATCATAGTACATCCTACCTAGTAGTAAGCTATTGACCATCCAATCTTGTCCTCCCAACCTTAGCAAGCTTGTTCGTCTAACCTTAGGCAGGCTTGTCCGTCTTAACCCTAAGCAGGCTTATCTATTCACCTAGTTAAGCTTATCTGCCTTAGCTACCAAGCTCAACTTTTTCATCCAAGTCAAGTCTTTTTCCTTATCTATCAAAACCATACTAGGACTCACTCATATATTCTATATGTGGCCTCATACACATATATTTTCATGTGTGGACTCACATATATATTCTTATGCTCAGCATGTTATATATATGCTTATACTCAACATGATACACTCATTTTTCTAAAAAACACGCCAATGCAAAATTGACCAGGTTGAACAAACCGTTTTTTATAAATATATATTTTATTTTATTCTTGCTAGACTCATCAGGCTAGTCAAGCAAGACAACTCTTTAGTCAAGAGACCAAGTAAGCATGCCTCATTTGACTTAACATTAACAATGTTGAAATGCTACAAAATAACACGAGACATCGAAATGTCACAAATGGGGGGATATTCACTAGGGTATTGGTCTAGCGGTCTACGACACGTGGTGCAGCAGTGCAACCACTATAGAGAATCTGGAAAGCTCGATTAGCAGTTGAGTATGGAAATGGTAGGCTGAGCAACCGTCCGTTCAACCTCAAACAGAGTGGGGAGGAGTTATCAGCACATCCTCCACCATATCCACTTCATCACTACTCAACCATCGACACTTCCTACATGATGAGGTCTGGTGAGAGGTTACAATATCTATAATGTAAATATGTTCTCAATTTATTGAACAACGAACAAGAATTCTAAGTCTAAGTTTGAGACAAGTTTAACACAAAACAACATCGAACAACTCGACATTCAACCTTCTCACTCAGAGAACTTGTTCATAGCTATTCACACTAATTATATCCTATAGAGTCTGATACTCTGACCTCAATCCTTCTCTCGCTTCCCTCCCTAGGACCAACCTTTTTCCTTCTTCTTTGTGACTGAAGCAAGACTTGAAGGGCCATTGCTTAGTATAGTCCAGGATTGTACAGATTGATCTCTCAAATATAAATAAAGTACTTCAACAGTACAAATGTTTAAGGATTAGACAAATTATCACCTTCTCACCCCATTTTTCCTAAATTATCCTCTTAATTCGTTTTCCCCAAAAACACTAGGGTTTCAACTATAGAGATGAGTCAGAGATTACTTTGATTGATCTACAGGAGGATGCAAATTGAAAAATAAATGTATCCAATCATTTCGATTAATCTACATGAGGTTCTTAATCATGTAATGTTTCATTGTTGGGTTTAATTTTCTTACAAATTCGAAGTTCAGTTGGTGTTGCTTTGCAGGATTGAAGTTTTTCAGTTTTTGATGTATTTGTTATGGTTTTAATTTAGATTCGTTATTTTGAGCTTATTATGAATAATTACAAACATAATTCAGCTTCTACAAATACTGGGTCCAGTCTACTTGAGGAGGGTTTCATTTGGTTGCAGTTGTTTAAATTCTTCACACTAAGATCAAAATGTTGTAATTATTTCTAAAGAGTTCTAATAATGTCATCTCCATTTTAGGTCGTGGAAAACTTGTTGAGGCCGTTAAGTTGATTCATCAAGAGATCTCAGAGAATTATACCCTTTTCAAATTTTCCTACTTGAGTTTTATTCATTAATATATGGAATTGTTGGACACATAATTGCTTATGTTTATCTCAGGTTAGAACGCACACATGAGTTCCTTATATATGGTCAGGGGCAACAAGGGATGAGATGTCATTGAAGTTGTGTGGTTGTTGGAAATTGGAGGAAGTGATGAAAAAAATCATGATGCGCCCAAACTTAATCAGAACCCTAGTGATATCACTTCTGCACATAATTTCAAGGATAAGTAAAAAAAGTGGCAGAAGTTTGTTACGTACTCAGTTCTGTTATGCATACACTTGTTATACTATTTTGCTTCTCCAAAGTGAAAACTCCTGCAAATTCTTTATCCTTGCTCGAATTCTAGAGATCTATCAAAGTCTGTTTTTTAATATTGCATAATAGGCTCTTACTCTCTATCTATATAGTTCAAAACTCTCTCTTAATTAATAAAAGTTCCAGCCTGACTGACACTGTTGAGTACTCTTCGAACTAACAGTTTAAGGCTGACAAGTAGTAGACATTAAATTCTCACATTCTCAAGGCTGGTACAATGTATAGTTTTATTACTGATAATAAAATTATCGCCACAAGTATAGTTCATTATATTCGACAGACATGTTGTATCTGCAAAGGTATTTCCAAGGCACATCCTAGACTATATCTCTATTATACATTTCCAGATATATTCACCTTGGAGTAAGTGGATCTGATGCTGCTTAAAAAATCTTGTTGTTGTTTTGGTCGATGTCTCCAAGTTCTCATATTTTTATCTGTACCAGGCTATAATTCTTGGGAATTATAAAAAAAATTCTAATATCCTGCAATGCTCTGGATTATCATGATTTAATCAACTGTTCAGTGGAGCTCCTCACTGATTTCCCTGAAGGTACATATTGCATACATCGTTTAAGTTATAACTGGATATAAAACCAGGCTATTATTTATTTTACTTCAATGTATTATTTTCCTCAATTTCAGTATACAAGGAGTGTCAGGACATGTTGAAGGCCATAGTAATAGACGAGTTTCAGGATACTAGTTCAATGCGGTATAGTTTCTTGCGTACCCTTCCCTCTCATAATCACATAAACATTGTTGGTGACGAGGAGCAGATGCACTTATCAACCAACTTTATTTGAATTTCTTCAGCTTTTTTCCATATGCTCGTGATATGACATTCTGTATGTCATATAAAAGAGTTTTGAAGTCAAGTTGTTGTATATTTTACTACAATCCATTTTCAGCTTCAATGGTGCTGTCGTTTCCGGGTTTCATTTACTTCGCAAAGGTTTTCATAATCACAAAGAGGTAATCCTCTTTTTTTGAATTTTTTTCCTTTTTTTTGGTCACCAACTTAATCTATGTGGATATATGAGATTACAAGGTTTTGGTATTGATTCTGCACAATAGTCACTAGTCATGAAATTACGTCAACTTCTTTCTTGGTAGTGGAAGGATACTCCTTGTTTAGTTAGTGTTTTTTTTTTTTGCAGATTAGATTAACCAAAAACTACAGTTCAACATGTTATATTGTTGAAGCTGCATCATCTCTTATGCTGCTGGACGAGTTGGAGGCACCATGACTGGAGATCTTAATGCAGCAAATTATAAATCCGTGTGGAAATGTTTATCGATGAAAAATAAGTACTTTTGTTTGTCGAACGTTTCTGTAAACCGATTAGGTTATCATAAGATTGTATGCATAGTCATCCCAAAACTTGTTTGCTGATAATGATACGCAAATTGTTTTTTACTTATACAATTATACCGGAATCAGTTATACAAAAATTGTTTTTTACTTATACAGTTATACTAGTTATGATGCAGGTTATATCTAAAGATGAATCAATTAAAGCATCAAAAAGTTAGTAGATGTCAGTCCATTGATAGATGGGCAGGTACTTCATGTATTTGTTTGTTTTTATTTTTCTCTTGAAGACTTAGAATGTTAGACTTTTCTTTTGTTTGAAACATTATGTAAGATTCCCTTGGTATAATATTGAGTAATCTAAATTGACAATTCTTATTGTATGATTCTTGTGATGTGTTTCTAACTTTGTTGTGTATATGAAGTTTAGAATTTCATTGAAGGTGGTAAATTTAGATTTAAATTATAACTGTAACCCCCGCTGAGAATGAAGCGGTGGCTAAGAATGAACTCGTGGCTTCATTGTTAGCCTTTATCTTCTGTTGCTAAAAATTTAGTAACGGGCATTTGTTCTTACTAAATTTTTACCAAGAAAACGAAAGTCGTCTTCGATGACTTAGTCAAGATTTAGCAACACCAGTAAAAATTTACTAACGACCCAGTTTCTGTTACTAATTTAAAATTAGTAACGGCTAGATCGCCATTACGAAAACAGCTGCTACACCAAATTAGTAACGGCGACATGCGCGTTACTAAAATTTGTTACACCCCCTTTTGTACGGCTGGAAAGTGTTACAACCTTGTTTTGTAATATCATATTCCTGTTGTTAAACGTTAAATTTGGTGTACTGACTGGTTTCTATAAAGGGAAAGTTCAATGTTCTATTTTTTTCCATATAAAGACCAGTGTTCTTTTTTATTCTCTTTTCTCTCATGTTTTTCTTTATTAACATATGAAAATGCTACTTTTCTCTTAAGAATAAATTAAGTAAAAATATAAAAAATAGCTCTATTAATTAGTTTTCTTAAAATTTTTTTTTTGCAAAACCAACAAACATACCTTTTTTAAAACGAAAGGAATATTTCCGAATAGTAAAAAGTCAAAGACTTATCTTTGGAAGCAAAACTAATTTGGGGATGTATCCGCAAAATTCCCATTATTCTACTCATTTTTGTATATATAACTTTTCGTGTACGTTTCTCAAACTTAAATACTTAATCAAACTGTAAAAGAAGAAAGAAGACTTTGTTTGTTTCTCTGTGCATCCAAATTCTCAACTACTCAAAAATGGAAGCTCAACGAGAACAGTTAACAACTCCTCTCCGTAAGTCTCATTTCGCACAATCTTTTAGTTTAAATTCTTATTTCTTTCATTACAATTTTATTAATCTCTCTGTTAATATATATATATATGTATATGTACAGTTACAGGAGGAGAAGGAGTCATAAAATATGATAATATTCCATCAACTTCATTAATATCATCGGAAACTATGGATGATGAAGAAGAAAATTCACCAGTAAAACAAGTAGCATTAACAGTACCAATAACAGATGATCTAAATTACCAGTTTTAACGTTTAGAATGTGGGTTTTAGGAACACTTTCTTGTATTCTTCTTTCATTTTTAAATCAGTTTTTTTGGTATAGAAAAGAACCATTATCAATTACAGCAATATCAGCTCAAATTGCTGTTGTTCCATTAGGTCATTTAATGGCATCAACCATTACTAATCGTATTTTCTTTAAAGGTACACGTTACGAATTTACGTTAAACCCAGGTCCTTTTAATGTAAAAGAACATGTTTTGATCACAATATTTGCTAATTCTGGTGCTGGTACTGTTTATGCTATACATATTGTTAGTTCTGTCAAGGTTTTTTTACAGAGCACATCAAACTTTAAAAAGAACGGAAATGACCAACTGATATTGTTAGTTCTGTCAAGGTTTTTTACAGAGCGCATCAAACTTTAAAAGTTCTGTCAAGGTTTTTTACAGAGCGCATCAAACTTTAAAAAGAACGGAAATGACCAACTGAACTAGCTACCCGTTGTTGTTGTTGTTATTATTATTATTATATTTATTTATTTTGATCATCTGATGGATTTTTTTTCCTATCTATTTGGGGTATTGGTTGACTCGGTACTATGGTTTGGATGGGCTGGAATTTTTAGAAGATATCTAGTTGAACCAGCTGAGATGTGGTGGCCTGCAAATCCTGTTCAGGTATCTTTATTCCGGTATGTATATATCCCAATCTTCGGGTGTATTATGTACAAATAATCTTTTGAAAGTCCATATACAGGCACAGTGACAGCTCTTCTGATGCACAGTTGCACACAAGCCCCACCTTGCTTATACTTTTACGTTCAGTTCTCAATCATATACTTTCATAATTAAAAACAGATAACTCAGATACTTCTATGTTAGGATGGTCGAAAGAAGATAAGCATGTTTCTATGAAGATAGGATAGCCGAGTAATATCTTTACTGTTTTGCACAACATAAATGTATGTTATAAAATTTTGGTGTTATAGTTTAGTTTTTCTTATTTTAATTAGTTTTGTTATTTATTTAAATAAATGAAGAGATGAAAAGGAAATCAGATGTTAGTCATGGCAGCAATGAAAATATAATAGTTTGGTTGTTTTCATAGTTGTTGGATTTAATCAATGCAGTGAGCAGTTATTACGGTATCCTGGAATTTAGATTCTCAATTAACTTTAGACTTTTAGGTGAAATAGTTAGAACTAGGGCTGCACATCGGGTCGGGTGGGTCGGGTTTGGCTTCATCCGTATCCGATCCGCCAGTTGGCGGGTGACTGAAATATTCATCCGCACCTAACTCGTCGTAGGACGGGTTTTCCTGGTTGGTCAGGCTCTTTATGCTCTTAAACCCGGTCCCATAGTGAGTGAAGACCCAAGACTAAATAAAGCCTAGACAGATAAGGCGAGGAAGACCTGAGAAGCCCGTACCAGGAACTAGTTTGACTCTTGGTTGGAACGAAGACATGAGAATGCCCTCGGGTGTCAGAGGGATAGTCGAAGCGGCTTATGGTGTGGTACGAGTCAACCTTATAAAGGAGCCGGATTCTTCAAAGTACTCTTCTGAGATCAATTTGCCCGTGCTTTCGAATGCATGCCTCCTTCAGAATGCCCCAATATTGACGACCCGGGGATCACTATGAACGATACTGTAAGGGAGGATTCTTTTAGTTACCTTTCAATGGCTGACATGAGACTGAAGCCTAGCTTCCTTGTTCTTTGCTCTTTCCTTCTTTGGTCCTTGGGCCTTCCATTGAGGTACGAATATTCAAGTTTATTTGTACTTTACCTTACTTGCCTTGGGTCTTAGTTAGAGCATTGGTATAGCAAAGGTATGGAAGGCAGGAGGGCTATGAAAGGAACGGCTTTTCTATATGGGAAAAGCAGGTAGATAGCTTCCTTTATGCCTTGGGGTTGTAGTTCAATTGGCTGCCATGGCCCAAACCAAGTCAAAGGAGTCGGGTCTGACCTGCCATTTCGACGGGTCGGGTACGGGTCACCCGCCCAGATTCAATGGTGTCTGAGCTTTCCACCTCAAGAGTGATGGTCTTGCCAATGAGGGTTTTCACGAAAATCTGCATTTGTGGGTCAATTATAATAACAAACTCATCAACACCAATAACCAGATTTACAATAAAAAGATACTAATTCTCAACAACATACATACATGATATATATCAAAACACACAATTTTTCATCGGCTAGACATAATTTTCTGTCAAAGAATAGTGATTATGTTCTGTTAAGGCTCTGACAAATTAACGAGATTACTTTCTATCACTATGAAAGTTATAGCCTTAAAAGAAAGCCACTGTTTAAATACATATATTCTTCAAGAATACCTATGTATGTATCTCACCCGATTGTTAGATATGTAGAATGAAACTATCGGTTCCCCCACATGTACACGAAAATAGAAAGACTAGTTTTTCATAGAATGTAACTTAAGTACTTGAGAATCAAGTTCCTCGATGTAAAGTACACTTCAAACTAAGAGAACCAATTGAAACTTACTAGATTGCCAAGCTTATAAAAGGCTCTAACTAGAATTAGTAATTCAAAATCAAAAATTACATACAAAACCAAAATATATGGGCATCTAATCGACTGTATTTCAAGCTCAAAATAGTTGAGCAACATTGAAATTACATACTAACTACACAACACACTAGTCTATGATACCATCGACTCAAGCAACAGTTGAATCATAAACGAATAGTCCTTCTACCAAATTTCAAACAACACTAGCCCTACCAATCCGAGATGCCCAAGAGACTATATGCACAAGAACAAAGATCCAACAAAAAAAATCCAACAAAAAACAAAGGGTAGCTAACCTTTCAGTATCATCATATAATTGAAACTACCAATCCGAGATGCCCGAGCAGTATCATCATATAATTCATAACCTTTCAGCAAAAAAAAAAAAAGAAGTCACTTGATAAACCAAAATTCGAAAAAACTCCATCAAATTACCAAATTACGCACAAATCTTGACACAAAAATTACATGATTAAAATTAAGGAATCACACACAAAAAAAACCAATTTCGCAATAACATACACCTAAAATAATAGAATCGTAATAACTAATCCACATATGAATCACAAAATTTCTCTAAAAACAAAAGCTCCAAAATCAAATCGATCTGTATAAAATAGCTGATCTATCAAGGGAAAGTGGAAAACTAACCCAAAATCAAACATGCAACTATACAAGCATCTAAACCAACCATAATCAAAATATTAATAAAAAAGTTAGATCACTTATCAAAAGAAAACTTCACCGATCTTCCAACAGAAACCAAAACCTCTTGAAAAACACAGAGAGACGAAGGAGACTCCAGAGAAAGCGGTGGAGGAGCCTCTACAGAGAGAAAGAGAGGTAGAAATAGCAGCGGATTAAGATTGTGTGAAACCAGAAACGCAGAGGAGACTTTCTTTTCATCTCCAATCGACGGCTCAGATTAAACAAAGCTATCTAATCCAAGGGCTAGGAAATAAGGATTTTTTTTTACGGGTTGGACGGGTGGGCCGGGTGAGAGAAGGTGTCACCCGCACCCGACCCGCCAGAAGGCGGGTAAAGGAAATTGTCACCCGCACCAACCCATTTATCGGCGGGTCCGGTACGTGTCGGGTCAAAACTGACGGGTGCGGGTCGGGTGGCGGGTGCAGGTCGGGTATGTGCAGTCCTAGTTAGAACGTGGTGACGTTAATTGGAATCTGAGTAAAGTAGTGGAAAATTTAGTTTTGTTTAGTATGGATTTAGAGCATCCACAGTGGGACGACTAGACCAAACATTAAGAGTAAAATTTTTACTCTTTACTCCGCTTGAAACACAACAATGTAGGAGTAAAATTTGATCGTGCGGTTAAGCTAGCGCCTGGAGTTAGGCGCACGACTAGGTATATGTCTGTTGAAACGGGCGTACGCCTATGAAAATGCTTGGGTGGGGCGGACATTTGATGAATGCTCGATGGGAGGCGTAACCTAAAAGAACGTCTGATGATAGACGCACCATTAGATGCACGCCCCAGAGACAGGCGCTCTCTTAGAAGAACGCCTGATGGGGCAGAATCATAGCCAAACGCCCGTTTATTTTTCTACAAGTGCAGTTGGTACGTGTTTCAGCTGAGACGGGTGCACATTCAGACATCTGCTTGAATCATCAGGCGCTTCCCTAGCCGAACGCGCGTCTCACCAGGCGGAGGGCTGGGTGAGCTCCTGATGGGGCAGACCAATACATTCCCTCACAACTCTCTTCTCCCACTCCACAATTTCGTTTTCTCCTGAAGACTTCACAAACACAAACAAACGCACTCCAATCCAGCCGCCTACCACTCAACCCATTTCTCCCTCCAAATCAAGCTCAACCTCTTTTCAAATTTGCAAAAGCTTGGCAGATTTTGTACCAAGTAATCTAAGTTAGGATTATTTCAAAGCAAGCAAGGTAATAAACTTAAACTTTGATATAAATTGTAATTGATTTCATAGGTTTAGATTATGATTTATTATAATGTTTTGTTAATTAAATTTGTATATATATTTTTAAAGATTAAACATATGATTATGAAATAGACATATTAGGTTTTAGAAATTGTAATTTTGGAATTGGGTATATTTCTAGGGTTTATGGAAGTTGTAAATTGGGTATAAAAAATTGATGAGAATTTGTTGAATTGAAGTTAGAATTGATTAAGTTGTTGGTTAATTTGAATTGGGTTGTGGTTAATTTTATGATTAATTGACTTGATTGTCTTTGAAATTTGGGAATTAAGAATGTTTATGTTTTATAATGAATGTTTATGGAATTATAGATTTAGGGAATTATGATGATTTTTTGTACAATTGATGATTTGATTAGTAGTGGACTATTTTGTGAATCATGAATTTTGTAATTTGGAGGATTTATGTATGTTTGTACATTTGATTATCTAATTAGATAATTACTTTTGTAATGATGAAATTATTATTTTTGTGGAGTTATTGATTAATGTAGAGTTTTACATTTGTGCATTGTGAGGATTACTCTTGATTTTGAAACTTGTATGTACTGTTTGCACAGATGTTGAGCAGTGTCACGTCGAGATTCGTTGGTCGAAAAAAGAGGAACAAGAAAGCTAAAACTGTTGAGGATCCAGAAGTAGACCATAGTACTGAAGAAATGGTCGAGGTTCCTGGGTTGGCGAATACTGTTGTGGAAGATGCTCAGGGTCACGCATCGACGAATATTACATATTCAACCGATTCAAAATTCAAGTATTTACATCGTGGTTCCCTCAAATCGGTTATTCAGACATATGCAGGTATTACCAAACACAGCCCTAGGGTTAAATACATTATTGAAAAGGCAGGATGAGACCGTTTATTGACCATGGATGTAGTAGATTCGTCACATGCATTGATTGACTATATTTTTAAGCGTTTTTGGGATACCACGAACACTTTTCACTTCTCCTTTGGTGAGATTGGGTTCACACCGCTTGATTGGGTCATGTTGATAGGATTAAGTATTGGTATTGGTAGTGGTATTTCGTATGACTCAGCGAAGTACCAATTTGAATATGTCCGGGCGCATGTTTTTCCAGAAACTAAAGATAGTAAAGTTTGTAAAAGAGAACATACTCCCAACCAGTGGGTTTCAGATGCAATTACGGTTACATTTTTGAGCACATATTTTGAGCCAGGAACGTTGGTTGCGGCTAACGATGATAGCATACTTGCTGAGAGAGTGGCCAGAGCCTTTTGTATGTATGTTTTGGGACAATTTTTCTTTTCCAATGCAAAAAACTATATTGATGTTGGATGGTTAGATGCTTTTGAGGATCTAAATGCAGTTTCCAATTATGACTGGAGTAGTGCTGCTTTTGCGAAATTGTATTCCGGTCTCGCCGCATATGGCAGGGGACAAAATTCACTAGCCGGACCCTTTCAAATATTGGAGGTAAATTTTTTAGTCTTATTTATACTTATTTTAAATGTTTATTTGTTGCTAATTTATTTATTTCGTTGGTTGTCTTCACATTCTAGTTTTGGGGGTACGAATATTTGGGCATATGTCGACCAAAGAACCCAACGAGTGAAAGTGAAGCAGTGTGGCCTAGAAGTTCTCGGTGGAAGGGTACAAGAAGGAAGAGTACTGATATTGTTCAGTCAAGGATATTTCTTAATCAATTGACTGTAGACGATGTGACCTGGCAACAGTGGGATTCCGCCTTCTTAGTCCTTGAAACTTATATTGGACGGAAAGTAACGGAGCTCTTAGAGAAAAGGGTTATATTCACTTGGCTAGGCACTGTGAGTTGATAATTTATTTTAAAAGGATTGTTTTTTATTTTCTTGGAATATCGGTTAGTTGATTAGTTTATTTGTTGATAGTTATTTTCTTTTCACATAATAACGTGTATCTCGGAGAATGGTGTTGGAGGCAATACCATGAAACATGGGGCGTCCCAGAAACCCGCCTACTCGTATTAGCAACCTGAACAATGGCGAGATGAGGGAAAACAAAGTGGTCCCTGCAAAACAATTAGTGCATGTTGTTACGTATGATTTGTATATGGAGTATTGGAGACATGTTACTAACTTGCAGAAATATGCCACCAAAGTCGATTGGGAGGTTGAAACATATGGGTATGATGGTGACCGTATTAAACACAACATCCAAGAACCTGATGAACATGTATTCATTCTGCCTCAACAACAATTGTCATACGTAAGTATACAACAAACTACGGGTTTTTTTAGTATATAAAAATGGGTGAAAATGTGATTTGATTTTTTTCATAACAGGTCGAAGCTTATGGTTTGGTTCAAGAATATACTGATTTACGCAAGAGTTTCGTAAGTTTATGTTAAATGAAACGAAGGAGAGGATGGAGTTTATCATGGCAAAAGATGAAGAAATACGGGGTCAACAAACTCACATCAACAATTTGGAGTTACAGCTGGCCCATTTTCGTCAACAACAACCACCCATTGGGTTTGGCACTTTTTCTCAAACTTTGCCACCACAAATGTGGAATACCATGGGTCAGGGATCATCATCAACAACGCAATCAAGTAACTACACATCCAGATCATCTTTGCCTCCATTTATGCCCCCGCGCTCGGCGTCCGGGAATCAAGATACGGATGGGTAGTCTTTTATTTGCATTGAGTTGTCAGTTGAACAGAATTTTTTTTCTTTGATATATCTTTTGTCAGATTTGAATTGTCATTTCAAAAGACTTTTATTACATTTGCGTTGTCTTTTACCTGCTTTGTGTTGTCATCTCCAGAGATATTTTTAATCTTTGCTTTGTCCTTTATATCTGTTTTGTATTTTCATTTCAAAAAGATATTTAACTTTTCCTTTGTCGTTTTTTCTGCTTGGTCTTGTCTTCTCAACCGACACTTCTTATATTTGATGCGTTTATTCACCCCACTTGCCTCAAATCAATTAATTTTTAAAATACCAAGAGTGTTTGGTCATATCAAAACTCAAAGACTTATCTTAATATGCTTATAAATTGAACATTCGATTCTCCAAGTATACAAACCAAAACTAAAAGCATCACCAACCAATGGCATACTATGAGAATAAAAATCACTATTATGCTTCTTGTTCTTCTATTCCTCCTCCTCTTTTTTCATCTTCTTCTTTTTCTTCTTCTTCATCATCTAATGATGATGATAATAATAATTTGTACTCATCAGATGAAGATTTGGTTGCATTGAGCCAAAATAACCAAGCAGTCACTTTGGGATTGATCGTTTCAACTATGAACTGGCCACATACTCGTATCCAAATACCAAGAGAACGTGAGGCCGGTGCAAAACTTCTCTGGAAAGATTACTTTTGAAGAAACCCTATGTTTCCACCTAATGTTTTTCGTCGAAGATTTAGAATGCGGCGAGAATTGTTCAACTGTATTTTGGGAGATGTCGTATAAGTAAATAATTATTTTGTTCAAAAAAAAAGATGTTGTTGGGATTCCTGGACTAACCCATCATCAGAAAGTTACAGCAGCAATACGAATGTTAGCTTATGGATGTGCGGCCGATGCAATAGATGAGTATTTACGGATTGGAGAAACCACTGTTTTGGAAGCAACTTGTAGGTTTTGTAAGACGATTGTGCATTTGTATGAGAAAGAATATTTGCGCACACCAAATGAGCGTGATGTTGAACTGCTTCTTAATGAGAACAAGGATTGGGAATTTCCAAAGATGCTGGGTAGTGTAGATTGCATGCATTGGAAATGGGATAAATGCCCATCGGCGGAATCAGGTGCTTAGACTGCGTACAAAGGGAGTGAAAGTATTATGCTGTAGGCATTGGTGTCGTATAATGTCTGGTTTTGGCATGTATTTTTTTGTATGCCTGGTTCTAACAATGATATTATGTGATGAACCGTTCTTATATTTTTAAAAAGCTTATCAACGGGAAAGCATCCCATGTGAACTTTGTTGTAAACGGACATCAATATGATATGGGATATTATCTTGGTGATGGAATATACCCAGAGATTGATACTATAGTGATGTATATTAAACATGGTTAGGCAGAATTATATGGCTAAAAACCATATTGCAAAAGACAATTTTTCTGCACTGTATGATTTTTATAATGCAAAAGACAATTTTTCTGCTTTTGATATATGGGCTGCTTTAGAGGCAAAATACCAAGCTGAAATTGCTGGAAGTAAGAAATTCTTGGTAGCTAGGTTCCTGGAATATAAAATATCGAATTAACAAATATGTGGTTGATCAATTCCTTGAACTTCAGCATATTATCAATGAAATTCTTGTTGAAGGCATGGTGATAGATGAAACTTTTCAAGTGTCTGTTGTGATTGAGAAATTACCGTCTTCTTGGTCCGAATACAAACGTAGATTGAGACATAAAACTGGTGAAGTCAGTATGGTTGATTTGGGTAAGAAGATTCAAGTGGAAGAGTTACTGTGCTCCAAAGACAAGAACGTATCTTCTGCAAAGGACATGTCCAACAAGGCTTATGTAATTGAACACAAGTCTTCAAATACTGAAAAGGACGAGAACAACAAACGCAACCCTAAGCCCAGTCATCACAAGAAAGGCATATTTCAGAAACCCAAATCTGGCATTGGTAAAATTAAATGTGCTTGTTATGTTTGTGAAACTCTTGGCCATATGGAAATACACTGTAGAAAACGTAAGGAATTTAATAATAAGAAAAACAATGCTAATTTGGTTGCAAACAACAAGAACGAGTTTTCTGGTACGGTATCTGAAGTTAATTTGGTAACCAATGTGAGAGACTGGTGGGTAGACTCTGGTGCTACCAAGCATGTCTGTGGAAACAGAGATATGTTCACCTCCTATCAGAAGGTAGGGGAAGGGGAGAAACTCTACATGGGTAACTCATCTGCAACACAGGTTGCAGGAAAAGGCAAAGTTGGGCTAAAGCTCACTTCTGACAAGACTCTCACATTGAATGAAGTTCTTCATGTTCCAAACATCTGTAAAAATCTTGTTTCTTGTGGTGTTTTAGATGATAAGGGTTTAAACTTGTTTTTGAATCTAGGAAAGTTGTTGTCACTAAGGGTAAGGATTATGTAGGTAAGGGTTATAAGACTGAGGGTCTCTACAAACTTAATGTAATCTCTGATGAAATGAATAAAATTGATTCTTCTGCTTATGTTTGTGTGTCATTAAATGTTTGGCATGGTAGACTTGGACATGTAAATTATAAGTCAATGCATAAACTGGCTAGCATAGGCTGCATACCCAAATTTAATTTAGATAATGAACATAAATGTGAAGTATGTGTAGAATCAAAATATGCTAAAAAACCTTATAAAAAAATGTTCAAAGGAATTCTAAACCCTTAGAATTAATTCATTCAGACCTAGTTGACATGAAATCAGTTCAAACTAGAGGTGGTAAGAAATGGTTTATCACTTTTATAGATGATTGTACAAGGTACTGTCACATATATTTGCTTAAAGGTAAGGATGATGCCTTAGAAGCCTTTAAGATGTATAAACTAGAAGTTGAAAACCAAATGAGTGCTACCATTAAAACAGTTAGGTCTGACCGTGGTGGTGAGTATGTAATTCCTATAGGAGATTTTTGCATCGAACACGGCATTATACACAAAGTAACCCCTCTTTATTCACCACAATCTAATGGTATGGCTGAACGGAAGAACCAAAACCTTAAGGAGATGATGAATTCCATGTTAATTAGTTCAGGATTACCTGCAAACTTGTGGGGGGAGGTCGTCCTCTCAACTTGCTATGTCTTGAACAGAATACCCTTTAAAGGATCAGACAAAACTCCATATGAATTATGGAAAGGTAGACAACCTTCTTATGCATAATTTAAAGTGTGGGGGTGTTTGGCTAAGGTTTCCATTCCTTACCCTAAGAGAACCAAGATAGGACCCAAAACTGTTGAATGTGTCTTCATAGGGTATCCTGAGCATACTACTGCATATAGATTTATGGTTGCAAGTTCTTAAATTTCTGAAATTGGTGTGAATACTATTATGGAATCTAGGGATGTTGTATTTTTTGAAAATGTTTTTCCATTGAAATATGATTCTCGCATGATATGTGTTGATCCCCTAGATGTCCCTTCGACCAGTCAGGCATTACCTTTAGAGGAATATGAAGATGAATTTGAGCCTAGAAGAGGTAAAAGACTTAGAACTGAAAAATGTTTTGGGCCAGACTTCATAATATGCTTAGCTGAGACTGATCCATGGACTTATAGAGAAGCCATAACTTCTTCTGAAGCTCCATGTTGGAAAGAATATGCCATTAGTGAAATGGATTCCATTATACAAAATGGTACGTGGGAGATTGTAGATTCACCTCTAGGGTGTAAACCCATAGGTTTTAAATGGATCTTCAAAATGAAACGTAAGGTAGATGGAACTTTGGAAAAATACAAAGCTATATTAGTAGCTAAAGGCTATAAACATAAAGAAGGTGTAGATTTCTTTGATACTTATTCACTTGTTACGAGAATTACTTCCATTATGAAGTTAATTGCTATTGATGTCATTCATGACTTAGAGATACATCAAATGGATGTAAAGACAGCTTTTCTAAATGGTGAATTAGATGAAGAAATTTACATGGACCAACCTAAGGGATTTGTAGTGAAAGGTTGTGAAAACAAAGTTTGTAAACTGAAAAAATCTTTTTATTGTTTGAAACAAGCATCTAAACAGTGGCATGAAAATTTGATCATGTGATGATTTCTAGTGGTTTTAAAATCAATGAATCTGACAAGTGTGTTTATACTAAACTTGTGAATGATGCATGTGTGATTGTATGCTTGTACGTTGATGATATGCTTATACTTGGTACAAACATGGATGTAATTAATTCCACTAAGAACATGCTAAATGAGAAATTTGACATGAAAGACTTAGGCCCCGCTGTTGTGATCTTAGGGATGAAGATTAGAAGAAATTTGAATGGATACAGTCTTAATCAATCTCATTATGTTGAATCTATGCTTAAAAAATATAATCAGTTTGATTGTAAACCTGCTTGTACTCCGTATGATCCTTGGTGTAGACTCAAAAAGAACAAGGGTAATGGAGTTTCACAACTTGAATACCCACGTGTTATAGGAAGTCTGATGTATTTGAAGAATTGTACGAGACCGGACGTTGCTTATGCTGTGAGTAGGTATACCTGTAATCCGGGACATGAGTATTGGGATGCACTTATTAGAGTGCTGAGGTACTTGAAGTACACTTTGAACTTTTGTTTAAATTATGAGAGATACCCTGCAGTCCTTGAAGGATTTTGTGATGCAAACTGGATATCAGACTCAGAGGAGTCTAACTCTATGAGTGGATATTTTTTCACTCTAGCAGGAGGGTCTGTATCTTGGAAGAGTTCCAAACATACATTTATAGCTCGATCCACTATGGAATCGGAGTTTATTGCATTAGATAAAGCAGGAGAGGAAGCCGCTTGGCTAAGATGCTTTTTATAAGACATTCCTCTCTGGCATAGGCCTGTGCCAGCTATATCTATACATTGTGATAGTCAAGTTACAATATTTAATGCTAAAAACAACAATTATAATGGGAAGTCTATAGACATTCGTAGAAGACATAATTCCCTGAAACAACTAATCTGAACTGGCATTATTTCTATTGACTTTGTGAGGTTTAAGGAGAATATCGCGGACCCTTTGATGAAAGTTTTGTCCAAGGAGATAGTTAGTAATGCATCAAGGGGGATGGGGCTTAAGCTCATTAAATAAACTTTCCATGAAGGATACTCCACCTTGCTGACTGGAGATCCCAAGATCAAGGTTTTTAATGAGACAACTAATTTGTGGTGGGTTAAAGGAAACACTATCAGAGAATTTTATTTTCTGTCCCTTCCCTATGGTGTAGACATGATAGTGTGACTGCATGTGAAGGATGACTTTTTTATTAAGTCTTAATGAGATTTATAGTTTCAATTTAAGATTGAAGTGGGGTGTAGCAGTAAACACTCTTAATGGAACTCATCTATCTGAATGTGGAAGTGGGTCGCTTCCTATCAGAATTGAGTTGATTTTCTAGAGCATTCTGAGAAACGGGATACGACCAGGGCCAAAATGGACACAACGGCACGAACTTGACAGCACCTAGAGTGATATCACGCGTGGAAGTTATTGATGAACTACACCAAACGATGGCAGTTCAAGACATCGCGTTCATTGTCCATCAAGTAGTTCCGGTAATTTATCACTAAGCAAAGGTTCAAGACCTTATGGACACCTATTGCCTATAGTGGTATTTCTCGCTATGATTTCTGATTTTCATCGGGTTTTCATTCATGTGGGGGATTGTTGGAGAAAATGAACTAATTTGTTTTGTTTTTTTGGTCTTGCTGGGAATGGATCTTAGGACCAAGGGGTCACTAAGGAAACTAGCTCATTTTCACTATATGTGAATGAACCTTTAGTTCCACATAGGAGAAACTAAAGATTTTACCTCTTCATATTACTTAGAAATTTGCATCCAAGGGAGGCCCCTTAGGGGTTAACACACTTTTGTGTATGGGAGAGGACTTAGGCTAAGGGCTAGTTGGTGCAACCACATATTTCACACACGCGCGGTGCTTCGCACCGAAGCACGCACGCGGCCGCCGTCCGTCCGGTTGGGCCGGTCGGGTCGGGCTCGGTCTCGGGCTCGGGTGTGGGTCAACCAAGACTTATCTTTTTGGACAAAATGTTTTTGAATTATTTCCTTAAAGAATTTAAAATTAAATTAAATTTTGTTTTTAATGTGGGGGGTGCCTGACCCGGCGGAATTTGAAATTGATTTAAATTTGCCCGTTTTAATTCCATTTTACAATTTATATCCGTGTTCCATGCACAAAATTGATTCTCATTCAATTACTATTACATCTATTCTCTTCTCTCTGCCTATAAAAGAAAAAAGACTTCGTCATTTCAACTCATACCAAAAGAAGCTATTATCCTGCCTTCTTTTCCCCTCTTCCTGCTTTGTTTTGCGCTTTGCATGTTTACTTCCCTTCTGCAATTGTTGTTGAGTTCGTTTGAGTGAGTGACTAGTATTGTGCTTATACTATTCATAACGGGCAGTTCTATCCTGGACACATCTCCGTTGTGGGGGTATAGCATTTCTCATTCTTGAGGAGTACCCGCGGACTATTGTGTTAAGAACAATTTGCTGAGCAGGTGGCTCTGTCCTTTGTGTGCAAATCAATTCAGAGATTTTATTAACATTAACATCTTCTGCTTTAGTATTTTTATTGTTGCAGATACAACATGTATATCTACCTGTAAATTATAAAGTTCATAATTTAATTGTGTATCACCGATAAAATACGATATAATCATTTGTCTAGGTGTATCGCACCTCGCCGATATGATACGATATACAATATTAATTAATTTGGATATGAGTAAGATTCCGATCCGAGCGGCACGCTGCTTTGTGTTTCATCTGATTGTCACTGGGCCAAACTCATTCGAATTACTTGACATGAAAAAATTATACTAGTATAACTTCAGGACATAAAATACATTCTACTGAGCTATCTGCGTTTGATAACCTTATAACTCTATGAGAAGTAATGCTCTGGCCCTCTATAAAGTACAAGTGTGAAGTGTTTGAAACTATTCGAAATGTTTGGTCACTGCGCTTACCTTTCTTGTTCAGGATCTAACTAATAATGATGTAACACACTGCATGGGGCTTTACATGAAAATGAAGAGAGAGCCAAAGGTGGGTTATCACGAACTCAGTTTTTCCTGATAGCCTTCATATGCAGCTTCGCGTACTATGTTCTCCCTGGTTACCTCTTCCCAATGCTGACATCCCTTTCATGGGTATGTTGGGTATTCTAGAATTCGATTCTGGCTCAACAATTAGGCTCAGGGATGAAAGGGCTAGGACTTGGTGCAATTGGCCTTGATTGGTCATATGTTTCATCCTATCTTGGAAGTCCACTTGCTAGTCCATGGTTTGCCACCGTAAAAATGGCTGTTGGTTTTTTTTATCATATACGTTGTAACACCGATATCATACTGGTTCAACTTCTACAATGCAAATAATTTCCCAATATTTTCCGATGGGCTTTTCACGTCCACTGGCCAAGACTACAACATCTCAAGCATCATAGACAACAAATTCAACCTTGATGTCACGGCGTATGAAGAGAATGAACCTCTATACCTTAGCATCTTCTTTGCTATGACATATGGAGTTGGTTTTGCTGCACTTAGTGCCACCATTGTGATGAAATAGAAAACTATCTTTGGAGAATTTTCTCTATATTTTCACTTATTTTGAATACAGGGATTACAAGGCTACTTATATCTGTACAACATTTCCTAGAATAGGAAGATATTAACAATAGGGAATTACAGATATTATGGAATTTGATTCCCTAAATATAGTCTTTTCCATATTAATATTTTTAACACTCCCCTTCAAGTTGAATAGTAGGATCACCAATATTCATCTTGCACAAAACATCTCTGAAAATCCTCTCATTTACGGCATTAGTAAGAATATCTGCTAGTTGATCTTCAGAACGTACAAAAGGAAGAGCGATAATCTCATTATCCAATTTCTCTTTGATAAAGTGATGATAAACCTCAACATGTTTCGTGCGATCATGTTGTACTGGATTCTCTGAAATACTAATGGTTGAACGGTTGTCACACATCAACTTGCATGCTCCTTTCACCGTAAACCCAATCTCAGCTAGCAACTTCTGTAACCACAACACCTCTTCCAGACCTCGAGTTATCCCTCAGAATTCTGCCTCAGCACTTGAAAGTGCCACAACCTTCTGCTTCTTACTCTTCCAGGTGACTAAATTCCCTCCAACCAGAGTGAAGTAACCTGAAGTTGACCTCCTGTCCATCGGACTACCTGCCCAGTCGGCATCTGTATATGCTTCAACATCCAAGTGACCATTCTTTCGGAACAGAACTCCACTGCCTGGAGACCCCTTCAGATATCAAAGAACCCCCAAGGAAGCCTCCATGTGATAAGCTTGTGGCTCATGCATAAACTGACTCAGAACACCTACTGCATACGCAATATCAGGTCGTGTGTGAGAAAGGTAAATCAGTTTCCCTACCAGAAGCTGATATCGAGTACGATATGCCGATTCTTCCCCCTCCACTATCTTCAACCCATGATTCACCATAATAGGTGTATCTACAGGCTTACAGTCGAGCATACCTGTCTCAACTAAAAAATCCAGTATGTACTTTCTTTGAGAAATGAAGATACCTCTTTTTGAACGTAGTACCTCGATCCCCAGAAAATACTTGATCTTTACCAAGTCCTTCATTTCAAACTCCCGAAATAAATTCCTCTTGAGATGAGATATCTCCTCAGAATCATCTCCTGTAATAATCATATCATCAACATAGATAATCATCCGGCCTTCTCTTCTCTTGAGGAACAAGGTATGGGATGAGTTGCTCTGCCTGTAGCCATACTTCTTCATAAAAATTGTAAACCTTCCAAATCATGCCCTAGGTGACTGTTTCAAGCCGTATTAGGCATTCTTCAATTTACATACATCTGAATCTTGAAATCCTGACTTGAAGCCTGGAGGTGGCTCCATATAAACTTCCTCCTTCCGATCGCCATGCAGGAATGCATTTGTTACATCAAACTGATGCAGTGGCCAATCACGATTGGATGCTACTGAAAACAAGACTCTGATAGTGTCAATTTTAGCAACCGGAGAAAAAGTTTCTGAATAATCGATATCGTACGTCTGAGTATAGCCTTTAGCTACCAATCTCTCCTTGTACCTCTCGACTAATCCATCCGCATGGTGCTTCACAGTGAACACCCATCGACATCCAACTGCTCTTTTTCCATGTGGTAGAACACACTTCTACCAAGTCTTGTTCTTTTCTAATGCCCCCATCTCTACTTTCATAGCCTAACACCACTCTGGATTCTCAAGCGCTGCCTCTATTGTTATAGGAACCTCCTGAGTGTATATAGCTGCAACAAAGGCATGTGCAATTGGTGATAATCTCCCCCTGGCTAGGTTCGCTACTGGGTACCGACTGGCTTTCGGACTGTATTCCGGTTTATACCGAACAGGAGGAATGCCTCTGGTTCTCCGTGCTGGCAACACATACTTCTCCTGAGTTGGTTCAACCGTATCCTGTACTGTTGCAACCTATGGACTAGTATCATTAGATTTATGTGCGGAAGAGTGAGTATCTGAAACCGAAGCCACAGTAGAAACACTAACCTCAGGGATATTATCCGGGAGTGACGTGTCCAAGCCATCAGAAACTTGTACTATGGGATTCAACGTCTCGGTGGCTCCGCCTACCTGCTCTGTTGGATTGTTTCGGGCCACACTGGACTGCTCAACCAATATAATGGATTATTAGGACTCTCCCCCTGGACAGTAGATTGGGTGGAATAGTAGGACTCAGTTTCAAGAAACCGCAATCCATCGTGGTATACATACGATGACTGCGAGGGTTATAGCAACGGTAGCCTTTTTGGTGGATCCCATACCCCACAAAGACACATTTAATAGAGCAAGGATCAAACTTAGAGCATTCTGTTTTAGAAATATGGACAAAAACAGAACATCCAAAAACACGAGGTTGAAGTGTCAAGGCTGTCGGAACACTCATATGAATGGATAAGGCTTGAAGCGGAGTTTGAAGATTGAATACCTTAGTGGGTAACCGATTAAGGAGATACACTGAGGTTGCAACCGCTTCAGTCCAAAAAGAGGTGGGAACATGTGACTCGAGCATAATTGCTCTTGTCACTTCAAGAATGTGACGATTCTTCCTTTCCGCTACGCCATTTTGTTGTGGGGTATTCGGGCAAGAAGTCTGATGAATGATACCTTTTTCTTGGAAGAACGGCTTAAGAGTAGAATTAATAAATTCCCCTCCGTTATCCGAACGGAATACCTGAATCTGGGTATGAAACTGAGTTTGAACTAAGTTGTGAAATTCTATAAATTTAGACGGAACTTCGGATTTATGTTTGAGAAAATATACCCAAGTAATCCGAGAAAAATCATCTATAAAGAGCAAAAACTACTTGAAACCACTGTTTAACATGCATACACCGTTATTCGGGGCGGGACCCCATACGTCCGAATGAATCAGGGAAAACACATACTTAGCTCTAGAATCAGACTGTGAATAAGACTGTTTATGACTCTTAGCAAGTATACATGTCTCATATGACATTTTTTTATTAGATGGAAATAACTTAAGAAATAATGTATGGAGATACCATGCAGATGGATGCCCCTACCTTCGATGCCACAGCCATTGTTGCTTGTCAACTGTCCCGTGAGCAAGAGCTGCAGTTCAGCGTAGAGCCACTTCATCCACATAGTACAGTCCCTGATGCTCAACACCACGTCCAATGACTCTCCCCGACTGAATATCCTGTAACAAACAGAAACTCGGATACATTAGTACCATACAGTTCATCTCTTTTGTCACATGACTAATAGAGAGTAACTTGCAAGACAAATTTGGCACGTAGAGACAGTTCTGTAATTTTAGTGTTGGAGACAGTGTAATGGTTCCCGCTCCATGAACCTATGAGAGATCTCCATTTGCACTCTGAACATTTCCCTATTCGGTATCAAATGACTAATAAAATCATTTCTGTCATATGTCATAGTATCAGTAGCGCCACAATCAAATAGCCACCGATTAGTTTTGTTAGGTTCAGATACCCGAGTTGCAAAGGCCTGAGGGGTACAGGTCAACTTCCCAAAAGGAGACATACCTGGATGCTCCTCCTTCTCACTGTCGTCGCCCTTCTCTCCTCCTTGGTTGCCAATCGTCTTCGTGGCCATGTTCCCGGCGCCTATCCCCTCCTTCCGTTGGCTCCTCCAGCCTTCGGGAAACCCAATCAACTGATAGTACTCCTCCTTGCTATGACGGAATTTGCCACAGTGACTACACCGCATGTTTTTTCGGTCAATACCGTCGCTGCGAGATGATTCCCTCTACCGGCGACTGATTGCGGCTTGGTGGGGTAGTGCGTTACATCGGCGGTATAATTTCCCTCTTCTGGGCGAGGTGTGACGAAAAATCCAGATCCGATTCCAGTGCCGGAGGTGGCAGTTGATGGTTCAATGTCCCTCTTTGCAACACCCATAACGCGCCTCCGGTCCCTCTCTGATCGTATAGTGGCATATGCGGATTCCACCTCAAGTAATGGGTTTTCTCGGAGCAGATCTCGTTTTTCTTGGTCAAATTCGTCACTGACAGCATTCAGAAACTGGTATAATTTGGTTTTTGCTCGCTTTGTGTTCCATATTGTTATATCCTCTGGATATTTCATAGGATTTGGATCCCGTAACTCAATTCCCTCCATAACCTCTGTAATTTACCGTACAGAGTTTCAAGGAAATCAATTTCTTGTTTGGTGTTGTTTGCTCGAACGATTAAATCGAACAGTTGAACGCCATCTTTTCCCTTACTGTAAGTCGCAAACATCCCCCTCTAGAGTTCTTTTGCAGTCGGGAATTTGGCATACTGCTGCACCATATCCGGCTCCATATTATCTAGCATCCACGAACAGACGATTAAATCGTCTTGTTCCCACTGTGGGTAATCAGAATCGTCGGTTCCAGGTGGTTCCGGAACACCTTTGAGGTGATGTAGCTTCCCTTGGACGCCAATCTTCATACGGATCAACCGAGACCACAGGGAGTAATTGTTCTCATTGAGTTTTATACTCAGATGAATCATAAGAACAGACTGCTTCTGCGTGTTGTTGTTTGATTGTGGTAGGTTTGAGAGTAGTGCCGCCAATTGAGCATCTAGCGTCGTATCTGCTGTAGTGTGTTCGCCGATATGGAAGCTATCGTCTTCAGATCCTGCCATGACTGCAACAATACTAATGAACGATTGGTAGATGATGAGCGTCGAGGAAGATCGATTGGTAATTGATCGAAGAATCCTGCTCTGATACCATGATGAAATAGAAAACAATCTTTGGAGAATTTTCTCTATATTTTCACTTATTTTGAATACAGGGATTACAAGGTTACTTATATCTGTACAACAGTTCCTAGAATAGGAAGATATTAACAATAGGGAATTACAGATATTATGGAATTTGATTCCCTAAATATAGTCCTTTCCATATTAATATTTCTAATACATTGTTCATGTTTCGTTGTTCCATGGAAGGTAAATTTATACACTTGTTAGTTGCACTATCTTTAGTTTCAATTCGGGTTAAACTACAGGTTTTAGTGGGAAATTTTAAGCATATTTAGCTCGTATACTCAAAAATGTGCATATATTTTTACAGAGAAATATGGCAACAGAGCAAATCAGCGTTCCAAAGAGAAGAAAATGGATGTACATACAAGACTTATGAGCAAGTACAACCAGTACCCGAATGGTGGTTCGTGTCCATATTTATAGCCAATATTGCTGCCACCATTTTCGCTTGCGAGTACTACAATGACCAGCTTCAACTTCCATGGTGGGGTGTTTTGGTAGCTTGTGGACTTGCTATTTTCTTTACTCTTCCGGTTGGTATCATCACTGCTACCACAAACCAAGTAAGTTTTCCTTAATCTTCTCAACTAGATTTGGACTGTATATGATTCATGGGTTTCATCCTAACAATTTCTGTAATAATGTGGCTTGAAATTTCGAAACATTTTGTTTGTATCTTTTCATGATAACCCAAAATCCAGAATGAACCCATGATGGTCGTCCGATACATGAAACTGATTAGAATGGTCGATGCTTATGATGAATTGACGGCACACTGTCACCATATTGCATTCTTAATTGACTTATTCCTAATCTTTATCTGAATTGTGTTCCTTGCTTTCTTCTTTGTTGAGTAGACACCTGGATTGAACATCATTACAGAATACATCATCGGATACCTATACCCAGGGCGGCCTGTCGCAAATATATGCTTTAAAGTATATGGGTACATCAGTATGAATCAGGCCATCACTTTTCTTCAAGATTTCAAGTTAGGCCACTACATGAAGATTCCTCCTAATACAATGTTCATGGCACAGGTCAACTTTTTGACTTCATTTAGTATCTGAAGATAAATGGTTAGTTTCTTTTTTTCTCAAACTGACCCATAAATCTGGAACACCCTGACTGCAATTATTGGAAGAGTTGTTTTCGCGTAAATCTAATTACTCATTTGTCCAAGAGATATTGATTTTTTGAATTAAAACTACTTCCGCTCAGGTTGTAGGTACACTTATAGCTGCACTAGTATACTTGGGAACTGCGTGGTGTCTCATGGATACAATCCCTAACATCTGTGACACCAACCTACTTCCTTCCGATAGTCCATGGACTTGTCCAGGTGATCACGTTTTCTATGATGCGTCAGTTATATGGGGATTGATCGGACCACGAAGAATTGTTGGAGATCTTGGTACTTATGCAGCCATAAATTGGTTCTTTCTAATTGGAGCAGTTGCACCTCTTCTAGTTTAGTTTGCACATAAGGCTTTCCCAGAGAAAAGATGGATAAGTCTCATAAATATGCCTATACTTATTGGTGCGACTGGAAATATGCCTCCAGCAACTGCAGTAAATTACACAAGTTGGATAGTTGTTGGGTTTCTATCTGGGTTTGTCGTGTTTAGGTACCGACAAAATTGGTGGCGAAGACACAATTATGTACTTTCAGGAGCTCTTGATGCTGGTCTTGCTTTCATGGGTGTGCTTTTGTATCTTTGTTTGGGAATGGAAGAGATTAGTCTCAGTTGGTGGGAAGTAATTTGGATGGGTGCCCTTTGGCTTCTTGTCCAACAGCCACAGGAATAGTTGTCGAAGGATGCCCGGTCTTCTAATCCAGTTTGTGGCAGTCGAGATGCACACATGTTGATCTTCTCAGTTCGGTTTCCTTGAATCTGTAACTGTAAATAATTTGCTTAGAGATCGCTATCCAAGCTTGCCATGGATTTGATTTGGTATAAATATGCTTGATTACAACAGACTCTGTAAATAGCAGAGAAGTGGGCGCCTAGAACGAGCATAAATGAATGTGTTTAGTCAAATAAGCGTTAATTTTAATACACTTATCAGTAAAACCAAGCATGTGAAGAAACTCGTCCAGTTTTAAAATGATGGCCCGTCTTTCGGTGCGATATTTTAGCTGCTCTTCCTTGCATGTTCAATGTTATCTCTTTATCATTCACTCGTCCAATTTTAAAATCAGGGCCTGCAAAAAAAAAAAAAAAAATTGTGGCCCCTTGTTAATAAACAAAAAATAATATATAACAAAAATAACATTAACATTGTTAACTAAAAAAACAATCAATTATAATCGACCCAAAATCGATTCTCTTTATACATTCTTAATAGTAAACTCATTGATAATATACATAAAATCTAAGGTTTTAGCAATTGCTTGTTCAATAGACAACATAGCTAACATATTTAGTCTTTCTTGTGACATAGTGGATTGGAGGTAATTTTTTATCTAACTTTAACTTAGAAAACGTTCTTCTTGCAGACGCAACAGTAACTGATATACTTAACAAGATCATGTAAGCTACCCACGCATTTGGGTAAGAAGAAGGGTCATCCATATTCCTTAGAAAATTCAGCACATCTATGGGTTTTTCATAGAAGTTGGAATAATACATGTTAGTATTTTCAATTCCAAAAACAAATCCATTCCATCGATATCTTTTTATGAGCCATGTTGCAGATAACCTTCAAGCTTCATACATGATTCTTTTAAGCTTTCATCGTCGATAGAGTATATCTTATTCATTTCAAATAAGAATCCAAAGTTCTCTTCATAGATTTCAAATTTTTTAAACCTAGTACTTATTGAAGAAAAAGCTTGATCCAATATGTATATGAAATAGTTAACTCTAAAAGATTCATTAGGTGGTAGACGTACCTCATTAATATCACTTTCGTCATATATGGATACTATTTATAGATAAAACGTTTCTCTTGAAAAACGGGTTGAATGCCCTTTTTAGCGGTAATAAGTTCATTTTCAGCCATCCCTTGTTGAAATCCATTTTTTTGATATATATCAAGATAGGAAATGAGTCCCTATAACTATTGAATATCACAATTAATATCAATATCTTCTGTTTGTTGTAGTTTACTAACTTATTCATGGCTGATAAAATATATTATGCCAAATAACCATACTAAGCAAGAAATCAAAAAATTTCATGTCTTGTTTTATTATGTTCCCAGCTACATGCCTCACCTTTTCATCTTCACAAAACTCTGTCAAATAACTGCATTTCGTATTTCTGGGGCTTGACACCCTACTGCTTTAAAATTTTCTACTCGAATCTCCCATCTTGTTTCTGATAATTTTTTCAGTGTGATGTTCTCTAAACCGCTAACCTTATTTTGGAAACCTTCCACAACTTTGGAGAAGTCGGAAAAAATCACATAAATACTTTGAATTGCACTAAAAAAGTACCAAACATCGCGCTTGACTTGATCATATCGCCAATAATAAGGTTAAGACTATAAATACCACATGGAGAATAAAATGCCCTAGGATTTATTTGATTCATCCTATTTTATACGCCTTTACATATCCCTTTCATATTAGAACCGTTGGCATATCCTTGGCCCCTTATATTGTCAATATCAAGCTCAAGATTACTCAAGGTATCCATAAGCATTTCAAAAAGACCTTCTCCAGTTGTGTCCTCCACCTTTAAGAATCCAATGAAGAACTCTTTCACTTTTACTGGAGTCGCAGAAATATCCAAACACCTGATCACAAGAGTCATTTGTTCTTCATGACTAACATCAGGAGTACAGTCTAATATAATCAAATAGTATTTTACTTCCCGTATCTTCTTAATAATCATGTTTTTCCCCTCAACTGCTAAGGTCAATATCAACTAATTTTGAATCGTGTGACTAAGGTAATGATAACGGAAATCTTTATTTTGACGGTGAAGGTGTATTTTCATCACTTCATCAAATTCTGCATCCCATTCAATAAATCCCAAAAAAATTCTCATTGCTTTCTTGACGAATCTTTTCATTATCTCCACGAAATGCTAAATCTATTTTAGTAAGTTTGCTTCCAAGGATAACTATATGTTGTAATACTTTTCTCCAGTGCTCTCTTTCTTTGTTAATTTGTTCTTGAATACTTTTGTCAATTGTCTGACTTGTTTTCAACCTTGTTGCTAATTTGGGTTTCATGATATCAAACACTCCCGCTTAAATTTCCCCAATCTTGAACACAATCACTAGCTAACTGATTTGTTACTCCATGAAGATTAAACAACTAACAACAAAAACAATAAACTTTATCTTTAGTCATTAAGTACACTAGCCAACTCATATTGTACTTCTCTCCATTGAAAGTAACTAATTCGAGTATGATAGTTGTTAGTGAAACGCCTTTCATTCTAGTGGAAAAAGGCTGTTGAACGACATTTAGAACTTGTCCTGTAAGCGAGTTATACGATACTGTCAGAATGCTGCAGAAAGTCGTGACTAGTCGTCTTTTACTGGAACGACACTACCAAAATATAGCTGAATTACTTTAATATACGATACTTTAGATCTGTTGCTATGTACGGCATTTTGAATATGTCGTATCATAACATTTTATATTATAAATCAGAAAGGTTCAACCTCATAACTTATGTGTCATTTAATTTATATTAATATTTAACAAAAAAGAATCTTTTCAAATTCAAGTTAAACTCAAATTTGATTCAAATTAAAGTGAAACCCAAATTCTTACTAAATTACATTAAAACTCAAATTCTTACAAATTACGTTGAAATTCTTACAAATTACGTTGAAATTCAAGTTCTTTCTAAATTACATTGAAACTCAAATTCTTACCAAACTGAAACTCGAAAAAAGATTCAATTCTAACTGAATTCTTATAGTGAAACCAAAATAATAAAACTAAAATTTAAGAAAAGGATTCAAGCTTCAAAAAAGAAAGTGCAGGATGATCACTTTACTTATACTCCATCTGGTCCACCATTTGGATCAGCACCTGCATACAAAGATGGAAAAAGAGGTAAGAGATAAAACTCACCTGATTTTAAAGAGTTAAACAAGAAAGCATATAAAGTCAAAACTCACCTGAAAGACAAATCTCTGGCATAACAATATAACAATCAGTTAATCAATACAAGCATATGGTCGGCCAGTAGATCCCCATTCAAATGTACCAAGGTAGGATAGTTACAGTTACCATCATCACAAGTGACGAGTGTCATGGCCACAGAATTTTATCGTTTATATAAATGTCACCAAGAGTTCCATCACCATCATAGAATTGCTTTGTACGTACCAAAATTTCATGAATGAGGACCAAACAGTCTCCATTTGATAGTTGTGCACTCGGGTCAATACGGCCAAATGTTACAGATCTCTTTCTCACATTCCTCAACACTACATTCTGAACTCTAGGTTGAGAATTCATTTCCTAAGACAATAATAACATCCCCATATTTTAGAAAAGAATGACTGATGTACATAATAAAAACAGTGCAAACTAAATGGTTTTCGATTCATTAGTTATATTGTTCAAACCTAATTCACTGTGTTCACTGAAGATATATACTAAGAACAAAATGTTACCTGATCAATATTAGCATTGTTGTTGCCAGCCCTTACTCCTGCAACTAACTCCTCAAGAACACGAACACGATCTTCAATAACTCTATTCTTTAGCTTCTCTTGACACAACTGCTCCCTGGGAATTGCAGAAGCAAGCAATATTGACTCCTTGCAAAAATATTGAGCAAGGGAGGTGGCCAGTCACTTACATTTGACCTACTACTCGTTGACTGAGATCGACTGCTACTTCCACTATTAAGTCTCACCCTAGTCATCTAAAATAAAATCACTTAATTAGTAAGATTCACAATACAAAAAATACAGCAGCTTGTCTTTCTATGTATACAATGTAAATCACTATAAAACATGCTCAAATCAAAAAGAACATTATCAAACCAATGAGACTTCTTATACGCATCTGTGTTTCATAAATTACGAATTTATTTTACCGTTTAATCTGTTTCATAATTTTAAATCCATAACAGTTTTAGACTTCCATTAAACAAGCGAGCACAAATGCACATAACCAAACATATATTGGAACATACCCAAAGTTTAGGATTAGCGCATTCAATAAACGAAATGTATCCCAACATTTTAAGGGTATGGACTCGGTATTATAATAACTTTCTTGTGCGCGAGCTATGTTTCCCAAATAGGCTCACACAATTCCAAGGATGGCATGGCCATCAGTCTAGCTACCAAACTACCTGGTGAGTCTCAAAAACAGTATACAACCAAGAGCACCCTAGATAACACATATCATCATAGAAGATCTTATTTAGGATAGTATTTTAACTATCCACTAGCATGGTTTTACCATTTGGCTCAAGCCAGAACCCATAGAGATGAACGTACATCCACCTCTCTTTTCAATCAAACAAGACATACTAAAACCGTAATTTATCAACACTTCTTTTACTGCATAACAAAACTACTCAAGTGAATTCAGTTATTCTTGCATCGGGGAAAAATGCACAGTGTAGTGTTTAGATTGTATCGTTATCCGATCAATAAGAATTATTGGCATCTTTATCCAGAATTAGTAATCTATGATTATATAAGTCAACTCTTACGTATGAATGAAAAAACCTAATTTGGCAACTGGGAGCGGGAAGCCTACTGAAAAAGTTGGTGTATCCGTGTATGACGGTGAGGGGAAATGAGAAAGAACTCGTTGAAATAGGAGCACAAATGCGACAACTCCCAAACGAGTTTTAAATGTTTATTTTAGCAATCAAATCTCTAATTTTCTCAGCCATATGCAATTGGTCTCTAGCTGTCAGATGAGATGCTACATTAGTAAAATAAAATTACATAGAATCATTACCTACATTGTGTCCAGAATTATTGGGATTTATTTGAAAAAGTAGCAACGAGAATAAAATGAGACGAATCTCTTAGTCACTTGAAATAAAATGCGCTCGGAAGAATCAAAACACAAGAATAAACCTCGGCTCTTTATTTATTATATTTTCTTCTTAAAGCAAATAGTAAAAAACTTCCAATCTAACATATGCATTGAAAGCTAACTATCATGATCATAGTGTGTGTCAGTAAACTACAATATCAACATGGTATTATGGTAATTTTCATATATTTGAACTCGATAAGCATTACAATCAGAAAACGTGAAATACCATAAGATATATAAGCTTCCACATAATATTCAGAGCATAACATCACATCCTTTAGCTTTTCTATGAGATAACTAAAATAAAAATATTTATGTATTAAGTTGAAAGGCTTGAAAGACTAGAATAACAAAGCTAAAAATCTTGTGAGTCATGAACACACAAAAAAAAATATAGTACACAGAACACCCAGGGAAGTAATGAAAACAGTCAAATTGAAAAAAGAGATGCAACCTAAACATGATATTAATCATACAAAACAATACCAAAATCATACAAATCTAAGAATTACTAAACATTATCTTCATATCAAATCACACAAAACAATTAGAAGCTATAAAACAGGATGATCTTCATAGTATAGTGATTATACCTCAATATTTTCCAGAAATCAAGTAAAAGTGCTTAACCAGTTGATTGTTCTTCTTAAACCCCTGTCAACAAACAAAACCAAATAATAATTAGAACCAACCAACAAACAAGAGGAATAAGAAACAAAATCAGAAAGAGGGATTTTTCCAAACTCTAACATTGAAATTACAAACCCTAACTTTACATGTAGAAAATCAAGTTCGAAACTGAAATTGTTGTAGAAAAATAAACTGGGTTTGACACGAGATTGGTTGAACAATAAAACAGATTTCTGTTGAAGGTTTAATGGTGGTGGGTTTTCATGAAATTTTTTTAAGAATTTCGGAGAGAATAGTTAATGGTGGTGGGATTTCAGAGAAAATGCTGGTTTAATGTTGTGATGTCTTTCTCTTCTAAGTCATGGCGGTGGTGTTTTGGCGAGAGTTGGAGTGAGAATGAGATGAAGTGAAATGAGGAGATGAAGTAGAGAGAGATATATTACAGGTGGGGGGGAATTCCCGCCCAAAAAAATCTACCAACGAAACAATACTATTCATGCGTCGTTGTCTGAGTCAACATAAGTTACCAACCAACGACATATTGACTTTAGTCTTCAACAAATTCAAAGTGCAGTTTATTTTTTCCGTTTTTTTACCTGGGCAACGACACTTTTAAAATAGCGTTAAATAGCAATATTTTTTTGTGTCGTTCCATAGTGTCTTAGATTTTCCATTTTCCACTAGTGTCATGATTTAAAATTCTCACAGGACCCCTTTGCACCAACTTATCTCTTATAGATTGATCAATAACATCCCAATTTCCAGGATAAAAAATAACTAAAGGTTGATACTCATTATCAACTTCATCATTCAATTATATTAGGCTCGGTGTTACCTAAATCATCATCAGCTCTTGTGGTATCATTTTTATCTACCATCGTGTCGTCGTTGCTGCTGCAGCTGCTAGTAGTAGAATTCTTATTCTTAGTAGTATTCTTAATACTTGTTGTAGGGGGTTTGAAATACTTAACAATAGCTCCCGTTTGGGACTTCTCTAAATCATCGAGCCTTGTTTATTTTTTCACCTTTTTTTATCAGGTTCATAATTTCTAGTTGCAACTGGAGGCATACTACAGTTCTTTTTTATCTCTTAACTTGTTAGTTGTAGAAAAAAGACCAAGGGACAATAATCTTACAAATTTACAAAAGTATTAAGACCGGCCAATTTAAATTAAACTAAATATTTAAAGGTATGTATAAGTGGATTGCGAAAATATGAGTACATGGAAAGATAATACAGATAATGAGATAAATAAGAAAACATGCAAAAGAATAAAAGAATGGAATATTAGGTATATGCATAACGTCAAAGGAAATAGTTCGCATCACATGACATATACTAATAATACTATTGAAGCACAGATCATCTAATATTGTATACCACAAACTATTCAAAATGTTTTTCTCAAGTTTTATAACATATTTCAGCCGTCGGCATTTCCTTTCTTCCCATCTCAATATTAAACACTTCGATCATTAAGGTAATACATGAGTTTTCTATTTTATAACTGGTTACGTACCATTAGAACTTATAGGATCCTATGAATACATATAAGATGCACATACCGGGAATATCGAAATTGGTGGAATACTAGGATGCTATATTTTATAACTGTTACATACCAGAAGAACTGGTAGGATACTAGGATTACATATAAGATGCACATACAGGGAATACCGTAATTGGTAGAATTACATATTAAATCATCAATAATACCCCCTCCTAATCTTTTTAATCAAAGGAAGAGTAACAACACAGAAGTACCGGTTTCCTAAGTACTGGTTACATACCAATATAACTGGTAGGATTAATGGATTACATATACAACGTCAAAATTCTAAGGAGGTTTGCTTTAAGCAGCCACATATATGAAATTCTCCACTTGTGAGCAAATACCGGGAATATAGGGACTGGAAAGTGTTACTTCTTACATTTATGTCTAAGCATTAGAAACTATCATTGAACTCTTTTCGAGATGACTTGTGTACTATTCAAAACCGCCTCTTTAGCTTTCATATTTGAAGTATCTATAATAGATGAAGTTATCAACGTTAACATTTGAATTACTACTAGAGTTTATATATGCATCAAAACAACCCCAAAAAACTAATATCATATTAGAGAGAGATTAGAGTAGTAACACTACAAAGAGGCCATGCACTCTTAGGAAAATGATGTGGTTATAGACAAGTGGTAAAAATATCGTTCACTCGGACTTGTGAAAGTTGATTTTTAAATTTAATTTCTAATACTAAAACTAGCAAATATATACAAAAGATGACAATAATATTATTACGAGAGATGGGACTCAAAATTCCACCAAACTTCATATTCAGTGGTTCTAATATTAATTCTAGACAATTATAGCTCATATAGTAAAAGAATATTGACTCTGATTCTTTGTTAAAGTAGATTTTTAAAACATTAGATGTAAATTATAAGCATGGCGCATCAAAAGTACTTAAGACTAAGCATCCACCATCAAATAAGATTACAAATAATTAAGAAAAATCATAAATCAATTAAAATTAATACAAAAAGTCATAAAAGAATTAATATATCTACCACATTCATGAAAAATTGCTTCCTCCATTGTCCCAATGTTGGGATTTAGCTCATCATGGCAAAAATAATGGAAGAAATTAGAGAAGAAAACTTTTTATTCATAATTTTATAAGAAATTACAATAAAGAACTGACCAGTGGCATCGCTAAATCATTAGAAAGATATAATGAATAAACAACTCCTTCTGTGAGCTTTAAATTCAGAACTATGGCTGCTACTATTCATGAAAACCATTGCTTAAGATGATGAATACAAAAGATTTGGTAACGATTTTCAGCGACTCTTTCAGCCGACATTTTGTTCTTATTCTTTTTCTTCGCCTGGATAATTGCAGAACGGTTTTCCGAACTGAATTTTTGTTAACTCAATTCTGGCAACAGCCAGCCCCCTAATCTCTTCAATAGACTCCCTATTTATACTAAAACATCAATCCCACTTCAAATCTTTAAAAATATCTTCTAATTAATGATTTAAATCTCGGCAAAATAAAATTCTTCTCGATCATCATATCTCGGTCTGATTTTCATAAACCTCTATGATATTGTTTCTATTTCAAATATGATGTTTCTTAAAAACACGAGAAAAAAATCTCGCTGGATATTTCATCCGAGAATATCTTTCCCACAAAGCAACTAGTTTCACGGGAAATCTTCTTTCCTCCCTGTTTTTTTCTTAAGAACCGATAATCTATTTTTTCACGCGATAAACTCTTCTTTTTTGTCTTGTACTGATCCTACTAACAAGGAAAGAATATATATATTGCCTTAACTATTCCAAATATCTTCGAGATTTTGTACAGAAAATTCACGCAAAAGCTTCAGATTGAGAAAGTAATTCTCCCGCCCAGATTGAATTTTGAATAAAGAAGGTGTGAGCCTTTAGTAAAAACTTGGGTGCCTTTAATCCATAGGGTGCCTTTAGTAATTTTTTGGGTGCCTTTAACACTTTTTCGAGCCAATTTTTTCAACAATGTTTATTTCCAAAAAACACTTATAAACACATAAAATAACAATATTAGTACATCAACTGAGAAAAAGCAATATAAATATGAGAACAATTAAGACACGAAAAAGTGTCTATCAAATGCTCCCAAACTTTTATTTTGTTAGTCCTCGAGCAAATCTAATCAAGAAAATAGAAACAAATCCTAACTCAATGTCGTAGGTATCGCGATTGCACTTAGCGTGTGCAACAAGCCTTTAAACCCCTAGGTGGCCCTAGTGGACGAGTTTTGTCTCGTAAGGGTTTACAAGAGGTGTGCCCACAAAACCTTTACTCCAACTTTTAACTACTTGTGAACGATTGAGGATAGATACTAAACATGCTATTTAGTCGGCTACAAAAAAATTTAGCTATGAGAATCATTACCCTATATGAGTCTGGTTGATGTACACGAGTTTTCACTCAAGCGTACTATAATTCATATATAAGAAAACAAAGCACTACTCAGATAGTCGTACAGTGGACCACGATACTCGGAATCTAACAAACCACAATCACATGAATAATTTAAGAATATGGATATGGAGATAGAAGTATGTGCATGTTGACTAAGGTGGACGGTGCTTCCCAGAATCTTTGTATGAACATCATGTCAAGATGGACCCTAATGAATTGAGATACGCACACACTGGTCTAAATCCTAATTCTAGTATCAACTCAGCTAGTACATACAAGGGCCCCAGCGGTCAATTTATTGAATTACAATTATTTTTATTTTTATTTTTATTTTATTTTTTAGTCAAGTTTAATTAAAAAAATGGGGATTGATCTCAATCATTGTACTTCATCCTGACGACAACAAGGCGATACTAGTGCCCCACTAAATCACTTAGAGAAACTCAAAAAGTTGTAAAAATAAAAACAGAACGTGATATGGTGACAACTATCATGTTATTTCTAACACCTAAGCTTTGTCCTTTTATGAATAGACCATTTAGCTGGGTACATCAACTCCTATAGACCAAAATTTTGTTTCCATCTACCTAGAATGGTTAGTGTCATCCTGAATTGTTCACAAGTTTCTAGATTTTGGAGTTTTTGGTACAACTAAAAATATTTTTTTTTTCCCTTACCTCCAAACTTAAATTGAACATAATCCTTGATGTTTCAAAGATAAATGGATAAAATATGAACAAAGAGAAATATCGAACGAAGTAAAAGAGATAGGGAAAGATATTACCAGCACCGTGTACCAAAAGCATATGGGTTACCTCCCATAAAGCGCAAAGTTTAAATTTTTCAGCCAGACCAAAAAAGGATTAGTCACAATTTACGAATCATACAATAATAATCTGAATAACTTTGGATATTTGAAGTAAATTAGATTTGACTTATATAGCTGACCACCATGGAATATATGAAATTGGTGGTCATTCTCATGAAAATGTGTCGATTTAAACTTCCAAAAATAATCATGTTTAGTTTCAAAAATTAAAAATTGACACATTTGAAGTTGAAACATTCCCATATTTGGTAAAAAAATATATTAGTGGGAAAACAAAATCAATCATGGTAACATGGACCGGGTAAACCACAGAGGATAGTTTTCTGACGATTGAATTTAATTTTGGACAAAATCAGGCTCGGGAAAACGTTTTTGAAGATATTTTCTTAAAATGGTAGAGGCACAAATGTCAAGTCCCAAGTTAGGGACCTTTATAAGAGGCAAAGGTAAACCACGGGGAGAATAGTATTCACCCCCAAACTTAGAATTCTCAGCGTCCTTGGATAGACTAGCCACAATTTCCCTAATTTCTAAATCATCAGATTCCTGAAAATGGTCAATTGCTTCTTCTAAGTTATAATCAGGTGGTGCATCCTCACTCACATTTAAGATTTCTACGAGTCTATCTTCTTCGTCAGGGACTATGATCTTTGAATCGTTAGACTCTAAAACACTGGATAAACTCGTTCCTCTAAGCCATCATCGTCTTCATAAGAACAAGGAAATATTTTACTAGTTTGTAAGAATGGTATTTCTAGTTAAATCCTTTTCCTCTTGAATATGCAAATAATCATCAACATTATTGGGATTGGAACTAGAGACATCATTATTATCGTGAAGATCAATTGTTATGAAAATTTTCTCATCAATATGACTACGGATTTCAATTTCCTTATCAAAAGTATCCTCATCATCATAATAATATGAAGATGATTGAACCTTATCTAAATAACTAGTGTCTTCTATTCTAACTTCGTCCTCTAAATTAGGTCATCATTATTATCAAGGGTAAAATTGGAAAAACTATTTTGGCAATTAAGTTTATTTTGAGTAATATTAGCAGCTAATCGTTCTTCTTCATCAATTTCATTTAAATGTTCCTTAAGTTCACTGAGAACGGTAGTTAAAGCTGCAAGTTCTTTATTTTATTCTAATGACTTTTCATAAAATTCCTTCATTATCATCTCACTCCTACGTGTCGACTCATTTATCTACTTGAGTGACTCTTCTAGAGTCATAATAGGTTCATAAGGATTACTAGGTCGCAACCGCTCGAGGGGTTCTTCTAGAGGAGAGTTACTCATTGTTGTGATTCGTTCTTCGTTTCTAACTCAAACCTATTTGTATTCTCAGACAACTGCTTGAGGGTCTCTTCTAGATAAATAGAAGGATCATAAATAGTACCAAGGCTCAACTGTTCGATTAAATCTTTTAAAGACGGGGAACTTAAATTTTACTCGTTTTTCCGTTCATATGACTGGTGCACATATGAATAGTGATTGGGATCGCCATGGTATGAACCATAACCTTCAGAAGGTTGGTAGTGGTCCCAAGTATTATCCACATTATGATCATAATACAGATAATGTCCATTTTGAAAATTAGTCGGATATTCATTGTATTGGCTATCGTAATACTAGTTCGACATTTATTTTTTTTGGTGCACGTGCAAATGCAGGTTCGACTAAAATAGGTAAGCTCAGGTTACCTTAGAAAAATATACATACTGTCAAAGACTGGTCAAAGATATGAGGCTAAGGCTTATGGAATTTCAGCTGGTTTCTCCCATAAGGCCAACGGCACGGGTTCAACTTACTTTTCCACAGGTTTTCCTAAAATCGGTAGTATGACGAATGCAAAATGGTGTGTGTACACGTGTTTTTTTATATATGAAATAAAATAAATGTTAAAACAATATATACAAATAAAATAAAAAATTAATGAAAATCTAAAATAAAAAATGAGGTATACTACTTACCTTTTTTGGTAGGCAAATTCCACAATAAATTACAAAACTTTACCTGCACATAGCTAAGAAAAATACCTACATAAAATCAAAAAAATAAAAAAATAAATCTAAAACCCTAATCTAAAAACAAGTCCGCGTCGGCTTTCTTTTCTATCTAAACCGGTAACATCTAGAGGCGGCGCCAAAAAATGATGTGGTTATAGACAAGTGGTAAAAAGATCGTTCACTCAGACTTGTGAAGGTTGATTTTTAAATTTAATTTCTAATACTAAAACTAGCAAATATATATAAAAGATGACAACAATATTATTATGAGAGACTGGGACTCAGGATTTCACCAAACTTCATATTCATGTGGTTCAAATATTAATTCTAGACAATTATAGCTCATATAATAAAAGAATATTGACTCTAATTCTTTGCAAAAGTAGATTTTTAAAACATTTGATATAAATTATAAGCATGATGTATCAGAAGTACTTAAGACTAAGCATACACCATCAAACAAGATCACAAATAATAAAGAAAAATCATAAATCAATTAAAATTAATGCAAAAAGTCATTAAAAAATTAATATATTTACCACAATCATGAAAAATGGCTTCCTCCATTGTCCCAATGTGGGGTTTAGGTCATCATGGTAAAAATAATGGAAGAAAGTAGAGAAGAAACATTTTTATTCATAATTTTACAAGAAATTATAATAAAGAACTGACCAGTGGCGTCGCTAAATGATTAGAAAGATATAATGAATAAACGACTCCTTCTGTAAGCTTTAGATCCAGAACTGTGGATGCTACTATTCATGAAAACCATTGCTTAAGCTAATGAATATAAAAGATTTGGTAACGTTTTTCAGCGACACTTTTTCAGCGACTCTGAATGCAAAACCTTTGCAGAACGTGTTTTTTCGAACTGAATTTTTGTTAACTCAATTCTGGCAACAGCCAGCCCCCTAATCTCTTCAATAGACTCCCTATTTATACTAAAACATCAATCCCACTTCAAATCTTCAAAAATATCTTCTAATTAATGATTCAAATCTCGGTAAAATAAAATTCTTCTCGATCATCATATCTCGGTCTGATTTTCATAAATCTCTATGATATTGTTTCTATTTCAAATATGATGTTTCTTAAAAACACGAGAACAAAATCTCGCTGGATATTTCATCCGAGAATATCTTTTCCATAAAGCAACTAGTTTCACGGGAATTTTTTTTTCCTCCCTGTTTTTTTTTCTTAAGAACCGAGAATCTATTTTTCACGCGACAAACTCTTCTTTTTGTCTTGTATAGATCCTACTAACGAGGAAGGAATATTTATATTGCCTTAACTATTCCAAATATCTTTGAGATTTTGTACAATAAATTCACACAAAAGCTTCAGATTGAGAAAGTAATTCTCCCGCCCAGATTGAATTTCAAATAAAGAAGTTGGGTGAATTTAGTAAAAACCTGGGTGCCTTTATCAAATCCAGGGGGTGCCTTTAGTAATTTTCCAGTTGCCTTTAACACTTGTTTGAGCCAATTTTTCCAACAATATTTATTTCCCAAAAATACCAACAAACACATAAAATAACAATATTAGTACATCAACTGAGATAAAGCAATATAAATATGAGAACAATTAAGACACAAAAACGTGTCTATCAGAAAACCCTATTGATTAAAGAAGAAACAACAGTAATAGTTAAATAAATTATCTTAAAAAAAATCTATATATCATAAATACATGAGTTTATGAACACTAGAACTGTTTCCTTTACACAATTGGATCCGGCCTTTTAAGGGTGAAAATTTCGTGTTTTATACTAGTTTTAGAAGAAATAATAAAAATTATGGCCCCCTCTAACTTGTGGCCTCTAGTAAGGCTTTGCTTGCTTTAGATGGAGGGTCGGCTTTGTTTAAAACCATAACCCGTATTTCTATGTGATATTTTTGCTACTCTTCTTTGCATTATTCAATTTTTTCTCTTTATCACTAACGGTAGAAAAACCTACAGTCATACCTCAAGTTCTATATGCTATGAATTAAGTTTAACAATCGATCAAAGCTAAATACACGAGTAATTTTACATGGTTCGGTGTTAAGATCTACGCCTGCGGGAGTGATTCACTAAGTATTGGATTGATTACAAATGTATTATCTCAAGCTCTCAATAAGGAAATAGAATCCTCTCAAAATAGCAAATGCACTCTCTCTTAAAAATCTCAACCCCTCATTCCATAGTTTTTCTTCTCTTTTATAGGTAATTTTATATATACTGGGTTACAACTAACTTTGCAAGTTGGGATCCCGAGGTAATCACATGCGAACAATGTTGTTTATCTTCATTTGTTGGTGGTATATCGATGTTAAAGGATAGATTTGGAAAAGTGAATGAGACTATCTTCACTGAAGCTACCGCTATCATTCTGACCACAAGCGAATCCTCTTCATCCACCTAGTTCGTCAACTGGGTCTTTCGTCGACTTGACCGTTATGACTCTCATTAAATGCCCAACTACCGGCTTCGAACTTGACCATCTATCTCGTTGTACCTTTTACACATATTTTCATCATCTGCAAGTGGTAGATACATCGTTTTAGGGTAAAGTAACTTTTGAGCTTGTATTCGGTGCTTCATTTCCTATCCAATATAATTGTACCCGAGCTCTGAGATGTTTCCACGTGGTGACACTATTTTCTGCCCCCACACATGCAATTCAATTGAGGACATTTTTGTACGGAAGAAATAAACCAACTTAACTTGAATTTCGTGCCTTCTAACAACTTCCAACCTTTTTACATGAATTGTCGGAGAAGGGTTAACTTTAGGTCAACAATTGTGGTAAATGATGATTCTTGTCCAACAACTTTCGGTATTAAGCTTGTTTTTTTGTTTTTCTTAATAAAGCAGTTAACCATTTGTAAATGGTGGGTTTTTGACAAGGATAAAATAGTAAATCACCTCGCAAGATTCTGGTCTGAGAAATATTGAACTTTTAAAATTTTGTAAAAGAATTCTCGGGTAGGCGCTTATCTCAACTTTATCTCCGGCGCACATCCCTGACCTCTCTCTATATGTCTGGCCAACATATACGATCAAATTGATGAATTTAATCAATATTCATCACTACATAAAATAATTAGAACAACACTGGCGCACACGACAAGTTTCCCAGGTGTTCTATGATTTTAACGTAAGATCTCTTAAGCTCCCATATGTATCGCAAACTAATATAAAGCAATTTGAGTATTATTTTCAGGTGCTATATTCCACAGTTGAACCCCCAAAATTACATGTGTTAATATTTATGTTCAAATTGAACAATATTAACTTATTAAAATATATATTTATTTATTTAATTAAAGTGTCAACCAATTTTATAGCTTCTACTAGCTAAAAATCCTAACCCAGTTGCATTGATCCTTTGTTTAAAAAGACAACCAATGCAAACGGGCGAAAACAATTCGAATTGGGGTTTTAAAGCGCTTCTCAACACTTATAAACGTGTCAAAAGCGCATCAAAATTCCCAAACCCTAATTAAGGTTTGAAAATTTATCCGCAACACTTATGAACGTGTCAATAGCGTATCAAAATTCTCAAACCCTAATTAGGGTTTGAAAATAAAGTCGTAACACTTACAAACGTTGCAAAAGTGTGACAAAAACTAACTTTTTAAAATTTAATTAGGGTTTGAAAACAGTTTTGCAACACTTATAAATGTTGCAAAAAGCGTATCAAAATTCTCAAACCCTAATTTCGGAACTTGAAGGCTAACTCTAATTTTTCTAAGTGAACACGTCTTGCTTCCTCTCATGCGTCCTGCTTCTTGATATAAGACTTGCACGTCTACTCAAAACCAAGCGTGGACATCATGCTTCTCTCTAGCAATTCTGAATTTTATTCGTTTACCCTTAACATGTGAGACTGAGTACAAAGAGTAAAATATGAGTGTCTTGCTTCTTATTAAAGATTGACTTCTAGACTCCTATAAAAATTCTCGACGTCTTGCTTCTCATTTAAAAACTGGCATTTTATAAATTTACCCTCAATATATGAGGCTGAGTACAAAGAGTAAAGCATGAGACTCCTGGTTCAAAACTAGAGCATATGGTCCTCTTCTCCCGTTCACGTACGTACAAGGCTTGGTCTACTCCTCTTATATTCACGTGAGAACAAGGCTTGGTATGCTCTTCTTCTATTCATGTGAGAACAAGGCTTGCTCTCCTCCTCTCCTATTCACGTGAGGACACATCTTGATCTCCTCCTCTTCTAATTTACGTGAGGACCAAAGCTGGTCTCCACCTATATCCTCACGTGAATACTAGGATTGGATGATCTTCCATTTCTTTTATTCACGTAAATATTCTGGCTTAATATTTTAGGATTTCAACAAATATCAAAAAGACTTCTCACGAATATTTTCGTATAAGTCTTCACATATAATTTTTCATGCTCAGCAGCATACACTTATTTTTACAAAATAAACATAATAGTGCAAAATTGACTAAAATGGACACACTGCTCCTCATACACAAATAAATACATATTTATTTTATTCTGGCCTGCTGGACTTATCATCTAGTCAAGCAGGAAACATTTATTTTATTTTAGTCAGCTAGACTCATCATCTAGTTAAGAAAGACGTATCCATTTTATTTTAGTTTACAAGACTCATTACCTAGTCAAGCAAGACAAGTCTCTAGTCAAGAGACTTGTTGAACAAGTCTCAATCGAATTTAATTAGTAGTACTTAATACTACAATAATACACGAGACATCAAATGTCACAAATGGGGGGATATTAATTATGGCTTATGTTTGGCAGTCTACGGCATGTGGTGCAGCAGTACGCCCACTAAAGAGAAGTTCTGGAAAGATCGATAGAAGTTGAGTAGAGGAGTGGGAGGTTGAATAACTGACTATACCTTGATCGGAGTGGAGAGAAGTTGTCAACACCTTCTCCACTTTACAATTACTCAACCATCGACAGTTTCTTCCAGAAAAGAGGTCCAGTGGTTATAATAGCTATTATATAAATAGATGTTCAATCTATTGAACAAAAACAAAGAACAATTTTTAAGCAAGTCTTACCACGAGAACAAGTCTGAGTTCCACAATCAAACACAGAAGAACTCGACCATTCAATTGTTCATAGCTATTTATACTAATCACATCTAATAGAGTCTGATAGTCTGACCTCAGCCTTCTCTCGCTTCTCTCCCTAAGACCAACCCTTCTCCTTCTTATTTTGTGACTGAAGCAAGACTGGAACGGCCATTGCTTGGTTTGATCCAGGATTGTATAGATTGATCTCTCAAATCTAAACAAAGTGTTTCAACAGCACAAATATTTTAAGGATTGGCGAATTGTCACCTGCTCACCCTAATTTCCCAAAATAGCCCTCAATTCGTTTTTACCCACAAACATTTTGGCGACCACAGTGGGAGATTAATCTCTCAGTTGCAGTTCTCAATTTCTCAGATTTTCAATTTAGCCAGTTTTAAAGATGGTTGATCTTAGGTTGGGTTCAGTAACTACTCCAAATGGCAATTCTGCTAGTAACAGCATTGGTACTCCTTGTAAAAATACTTTAGTTACCAATATTGACAATGTCACTCCTCCTACATCTGGAAAAAAACGCTGAAGAAGCAAGGGATGAGCATACTTCTCCTACCATTTTCGATTTGATGCATACACCGGAAACCCTTGCAAGGACTCAAACAGAGATGGATGCAACATAGAAGGAGGTCCTCACCTTTCTCAAGACCCTTACAGAGAAACTAACACCAGCAAAGCAGACTCGAAATACTTCTGAAGTAACTGCCGAAGCTAACACATCAAGGGTTCACGCTCAGGATGTTGATGAAATTCGCATTCTTCCTAACCAGTGCTGGAGAGGAGTCATCAACCTAATTTTGTTACTCGTGAAGACTTTGAACGACTTCTTCAGAGTTGCAAGAGTGAGGATTCGTTTCTCATTCATCAATACTGACCTCTCGATTATTTTGAAATACAGAGGATTTCTCTGCCTAAGGGATATTCATATCCTCCATTCTCACTTTATGATGGAACAGGAAATGCCCGTGAACATATTTCACGATTTCTGGAATCACTAGGCGAACATGAGTACAACCATGTGTTGCGTCTGAGAGAGTTTTCTAAATCTCTCACTGGAAGAGGATACACATGGTACAAAAATCTTACACCAAACAACATCTCTAATTGGTGTGAGATGGTTAATGCTATCTACAGGAAATATTTCTTCATGTATGAACAAGTCACATTATCAGACTTGGGAAGGATGTTTCAATGATCAAATGAACATCCTAATGATTATGTGAAGCGGTTCAGGGTTTAAGCACTAGACTGAACTTCAACCGGTGGAACTCTGCATCAATGAAATAATACTAGTCTATCGTGTCTTATTAGAAGATTTGCGCTTTCAAATATTCTCTGAATTACATGAAGTTGCAAAAAAGATCTACTACTACTGCACTTGCTCTGCTAGAGAAGACAAGGCTTCCTATCAAGAATGAAGAAGTACGTGTGACTCATAATAGTCGATGTCTGGCTCAAAATAAATTCAATATACAGATATCTATAGATGTTGTGACTGAAGGAAATAAGAGAAAAGCTCCAATATCATAGCCATAACCCAAACATTCAGCACCAGCACCAGTTCCCACTCCAGCACCATAGGAAGGTAGGACACCTCTAAGAACTAATCAAGAAGCTGCAGCTCCACCACCAGCTCAACGTCAACAACAACAACCAAGAGAATCTCCAGCAACCACAGATTTTCCCCTTCCAATTGAAGAAGTAATTTAAATCTTGGAAGTTTGGATTCAAGATAGTGACATCAACTTGCCTCCTATTTGACGACCACCAACAGAGAAAGAAGTGGCAAATCCCAAATATTGTCACTTCCACAGATTTATTAATCATCCAACAAGTGATTTTTATACCTTGGAACGGATATTCAAAGAGAAGGTCGAGTCAGGAGAGCTTGACTTGGGGACTGAAGGTGTACATAAGAACCCTCTCCCTATCATGCATTTTACCATGTCTAAGGATCCTACTAATCATGTGTTCCAATCTCTAATGGAACGAGTATGTGAGCTCCTCTACCTCTCAAAGGCGCAAGGCAAGGACTTGTTCACTGCTCTCAATCACATCGTGTCTGGGAGAAGACTACCTCCATTCAATGAAAGAAAAGAACACATTGAACTTGCACAGATGAATAAAGATGGAGAAAAATATGATTGGGGAATTCTCACTGTTGCTAGCCTTAGAAACACTGAATTTAAGAAAAACCTAATCGATACAGGCACCAATGTAGTTAATCTCTGATCTCGGTCTCGTCGCGGTCGGGACCTTGACACCTTGATAACGATATCTCTGGGATATTATCGGCGAAATCTGGGAATAACATCCAAATCTTATAACCAAATTTTATATGCATGTAAATGTTAGAGCTATTGCAAATTTGCAAATATAGTACATAAACAGAAATTTTAAGAAAGGAAAATAGATAAACCCGAAAATAGCATGTCGGTCTTGTGGAACTGACAGGCATCCTCAAGTTTATTCACGATCAATTCCTTTGACTCGTTTTAGAAAATACTTTGGGAGCACTCTGCTTGTGATTCTTGCATCAACTTGTTGGTGTTTCTAACAACCATTTCCCCGTCCCTGCACAGTACAAGTCTAAAGGCATTCATACGCAATTCATTCAACAATTTCAGGCTAAACCCGTTCCAATTTCAGTCACAAGTCTGGGTATCTGATAGTCAATATGAACAGATCCAATCCACAACAAGAAACAGGCACGAGTCGTCAAGTCCTCTGAAATGATTAATCATCGTTGAGTCCGATATGAAGACGAGAATTTTTCTCAGATCTATCTCTGTCAAATCACTGCATCATTCAACAGCATATCACAATACTAGCACGGAGTTGATCAGATACATATTCAGTATATGTTTGACCCCTCTCTTCCACTAACTACTACTACAGTGAAGCCAAGTTGCCAATTCTTTACGTTCTCTCTGCATCAAATCAAATTCAATAGTGACATCTAGCAAATGCTTCAGAAATGTAACTAGTATCAGAGGAAAGCTAATTTGACCTAATCCCCGAAAGAGGAATCCTACTCTATTCAAAAATGTATCAATTACTAAACAAAAAAGTTCAAATCCATAATTCAATTACTAACTCAACAATATTTTAAAGAAATTTAGAAAGAAAAAAAATCATGCAAAATCAATTGCAAAATAGGAATTTAAATATGGAAATTGGGGGGTATTTTGAAAGGGGGTTGGTGCTTACGTTGGGATTTGTTGGTGCATGTAGAGAACGAAACCGATAATCTCTTTTGAGGAGATGAAAGTTTAAATATTTCTCCGGTCTACATGAAGCTATTACTCAAATCTCTTTAAAATCCATTTCCGATCTTCCTTAATTCTTCTCAGGTTTTCTCCATTTTAGCGAGAAAATGTGACACTGATTTGAATCCGTAAAGAATAGTCAATCGAGAGAGAGATAAAGAGTAAATTGAACCGTTGGATTCGTCAATTAATCTGAAACCGTTAGATTAGAATAGCAGATACCCATTTTACCCTAGATTCGGTGACTCGTCTCGTCCAAGATACGGGCGACTCGGCCGATATTCGCGTTCAAATATCGTTCAGCGAAATCTCGGAAAATCGTCAAGGTTTTCTGCCGATACCGTGAAAAGCGGCGTTATCTCGGCTGTAACGGCCGAGATTGACCACATTGGCAGGCAGTACAGTCAATATTATCCCTATCAAGACCCTCAAAGCTATAAGGATCACACGTAGTGAAGATGTCCACTCGCCTACTACCATTCAAGATCCTGAAGGAAAGCCTATCAATGCTTACGGCTACATTGATCTTGAAATTCATATGGGTTCTGCATGTGCTACCACCAAATTTTACATAACGAAAGAGGACCTGGGCTATGACATGATCTTGGGACGTCCATGGCTCCACATCAACAAGACTGCAGCTGCCAAGACACCTTCCTTGCCGAATCCATCTCAAACAGACAGCTCTGCACCTTGCTAGAAGATCAGGACAGATGATCCTCTTATCAAGACTATCAAGACTTGGCGGCTATGAAGCAAGAGCTAAGATAAAATATAACATCATACGTGGAGAGGTATCGTGCTCAAGTAAAGATTACTAAACTCATCTCTCTACCATTCAATGTTCCTCACACCCCTTATGAATGGACTCACTCTTCCTTAGCTAGACGTTATGAATGGATAGCCTCGTTTATTCAATATTTTTCTAAATGGATGAAGCAAACTTCTCTTCAAGTCCAACATTGTATTGAGTCGTTCATCACTCATTTGATGTCTAACCATGGCAAAGAACATCATGGATACTTTCATATAACATTATGAGAGTGTCCACATATGCCACAACACCTCTCTAAGGCTAGTACTAGTGCACAAATGAAGGAAAAGCCCTATCAAAAATCTATATTCAGAGCTAAACCAGTAAGATTTAATGTTTTTCAAGTAGGATACTAGGTTATGAAAGCAGCAAGACGCAATCGCCACTATAAGACAAGCTCTGATTAGGAAGGGTCGTCCATGATTACTAAATCTACTATTGGTGGATACTAAAAGTTAATTGATGAAGACGGAAAATTGGTAGAGGCGACAATATATGAGAAGTGGCTCAAGACATTTGACGCCTGAGCATCCAGGGATATTTGTTTAATTCATTTGCAGTTTCAATTCCTCCAAAACATATGCAAGACATTTGCATTCAGTATCGAATTTTCTTTCAGTAATTGAATTTCAATCTTATTAGCTAAAAAAAAAATCCATGTTGATCCAAAATAAAATCCTTGTAAGCATACCTACCAAATATCCAATCATTCAAAACCAAACCATTCAAAACAAATAGACGATAATCAAACAATTCTGTTATCTCTTTAGAATAAAAAAATTGTGTGTAAATAACAAAGAAGCACAATAGCCAGAAACTTAAGAATCAGGTTGATTGCGATCCTTGGTGGATTTATCAACCTCACGGTTGTTTTTTTTTCTTCTCAAAATTTGCTCCAACATCATCTGGAGAATTTTCTTCAAAGAGAGGTTCATCTGCATTCGAATCCAGAATAACGATATCAACTCAAACTGGGTTTTTCTGTCCAACTGTAAGTTTTAGTTGCCCAGTTCGGTGACGTTCTTGACCAGCAATAAGCCTTGCATTCTCATCGCTTCTTCGTTGAAACTCTTCATCACTTCTCCATTGTTCTTCCATGCTCACAGAAGCCAAGAAAGCATGAACACGTTCATGGACTATGCTCAGATGTTTGAGGGACATACCTCGTATCACTTTTCTAGCTTCATAAAAAGGACAATCCAGTTTGGAATGCACCTCTGCAGAGATAGTCATCTTTGATTCCTTATTCTTTTTTCCTTCCTCTGAAGAATCAAAATCACAACTACGACCAGAAGTCACCATTATATTGTTATTCAAAAGCTGATCTAAGTGCCTGTGAAAACAATCACAGAACAGAGAATTGAGTTTACATGAGCTCCCACTCGCGTAAAAAAAATCGTGAACATATATTCACGTAAAAGAAGAGGAAAGAAGGGTTTCGGTCGAAACCTAGCTTACAAAGGTAGTTATGAAATTGGTGTTCTTATACAAAATACAAGAATGATTTACAAGTTTATACAAGAAAAATAGGGTTTGGAGATACTTTTGATTCAAATCAAATGAGAAGTTCTTGTAAAAAGCATATGCATAAACTCAATCTAGGAGATGTATACTCATATAAAGAAGACAAGTTAATAGCTAACCGTGTTGTTCATAATCGGTTGAAGCTATGGTACTCGAGCAACATAATAGTATCAAGAGGAGAAGGAAAGATAGAAGGGAAGAACAAAGTCTCTCTTTATAACAAAGTTGTTATTCGAAGGTTTAGAAGGAACAAACTTCCTTTTTATTTTAGTCTGTATAGCTAAATAAGACTTCATCTCTTGTCTGTCTTCTTATTATGACCATCAACCCAATATCGACTCATCCAACTACTTTAACTCAAGTTTCAATCAAGGTGACTTAGCCTCTTGCCAAGCCACAAACCAAGACACACACGACCAGTTTTGTTTCTTATGTGTCTAGCTTCGTCTTGAAGCTACCAGCCCAATTAGGTTAAACTCGCATTTCCAGCTTCCATCGAATTTTGTTCATACCACTCAGGTCAACAACGAATTCGTTCCCTTCGATTACATGGGGCTCGCTGCCTACAACAACAAGGTGCGCACATATTTATTAACTCCGTCGAGTGCAAAAATCGATGGGTATTGTTTCTCACACGATCAACTTCACCTGAAGCCAGCTTAATCAAGTCTTGCTTATCTGTCTGCTCTCTACTTCGTTTGAAGCCTACAATAGTCAAGATGTGTTTTCGTACGAACTCGAACATTCACTTCAACTTCAAAGTAGCGCTCGACTTGACATGATATGTTTGTCTACTTAAATTCCAATTCAAAATCAAACAAGCTTGTCCACCTCTCTTTTGAAAGTTGAACGACTCCAACATAATTCACTGGTTTATTAACTTGAACCCTAAAAAGATGTATGTCTTGTTGCCTCAAGCCAAGGCTTGTGCATACAGCCTTTATTCTAGCTCCCACGAACCAAGACGTGCACGATCAATTTTATTACTCACGTATCTAACGTCGTTTGAAGCCACCAGCCCAAGTTTGTTCAATTGCACGCCAGGCTTCAATTATAGTATGTTCGCCCACCCCAAGTATAGACATATGTCTTTCCTCAACATCGAGATAGTACTCACGCGTTTAGTAGTAAACCATGCGTGTCCAGCCAACATTAAGAGATTTACTTTGATATCAGAGCACTACTAATACAATCCAAGACGCTTGCTTCATCCAGATAGGTTTTCAAATTCGTCTATGATTGGTCTACCCAAGATTTAATCAAGCCTACTTTTCCTATCTTAAATCAATAGCTCTTGTTAGCTCAAAGCACGCACGTTAGACGTGTTTTATTTTCCTCAACTTCGAGATAGCTCTCACGTGTCTACTATCAAACTATGCGTATTCAGCTGATTTCAAGAGCCTTGCTTTGCCATCGAATCACTACTAGCGCACCCCAAGGCATTCTTATTGTTTGTTTTTCCGGAAGTTCAAGGCGACTACAACTCATCTGGTAAAACCTAACCATTAAACTATCAAGTTATTTTTATTCGTTTTATTTGTATCTGTCAGGCCACCATCCAATGCTTACTACGCAACATTACTCAATCCGTGCTAAACAGGGGACTTAATGTAGATGGTGGATTTTTTACAAGGATAAAATAGTAAATCGCCTCTCAAGACTCTGGTCTGGGAAATATTGAACTTTTAAATTCTGTAAAAGAATTCTCTAGTAGGCGCTTATCTCTACTCTATCTCAACCGCACATCCCTGACCTCTCTCTAGTTGTATGACCAACATATATGATCAAATTGATGAATTTAATCAGTATTCATCACTACATAAAATTATTAGAACAACACTAGCGCACACGACAAGTTTCTCAGGTGTTCTATGATTTTAACATAAGATCTCTTAAGAGCATCCACAATCACACGATTATACCCATCGATCAAAGATCAAAAAAATTGATCTTTGATCTGGGTCAAAAACAGCGGTGAATGATCAGGCGAGGTTGTAGAGTACCGTTTGGGGGTAAGCGAAGTACCAGTATATCGCTTGGAAAGACGGACGAGATACTAACAGTTCGCCTGGTACAAGCGAGATTGTGGACTACCGCCTGCAAAACAAACATACAGGCGAAATCCCAACACCTCGCCCACTCCCCAAGCGATATCTCAGTATCTCGCTTGTACATGCGAAGTTCCAAAATCTCGTCTATGAATTGTGCGAAGAAATCGTGTGAAAAATGATCCAGGCGAGATGCTGGAGTACCGCTTGCATAGAGGCGAGAGACTAGAGTTTCACCTACTGAGCGTGCGAAGCATTTGTGTGGGGAAATAGACGGGCGAGATGCTGGATTCCCGCTGTGATGTAGGCGAGATTCCAAGCTCTCGCCTATCTATTTCACCGTTTTAAAACCCTAAATTTCTCATTTTTTTGTTTCATCTTCAGCTCGCCTCCTCCTGTTGCCTTCATGTATTCCTAGTCGAAACCCTCCCACACCCCCATTTTTCCAACAAATCAATCATTTGACGAGAACCCAAAGTTTCGTTTCCCATTTTCATACTTCGCTCAAACATATTCCAAGCGAAATCAAGGTATATCTTCTGCAAACCAAAATTGAATTTAATTGTTTTAATTTGATATGCAACTTAGATGATTTTGTAGTTAAACTGGTTTTATATGTTGTTTAATTACCATATTATAAACCCATTATTGAATAATGAATTTGTGTTCTAATTATAAAATTGGGAATTTATTTAGGGTTTTTGTGCATGTTATCAATTAGGTTTCAAAATTTGTTCCCTTTGTTAAATTGAACATACAATACGAAATTGTTGTAGCTTAATTTTAGTGGGTTTGTGTTTAATTTTTGATTGAATATAGTATGTTGTGTAGAAATCAAAGGAATTAATTTTGATTTAATTTTGAAAATAATTTGTATGGATATATTTGAAATTGTGTATTTTGTCATAGGGTTTATGATAAATATTATAAATTGGGTATACTCTTATTGATGATTATTTGTTGTTGCCTGTATATAATTTATTAATTGGTTGTTTAAATTTAATTGGGTTGTGGTTAAATTGTCGATATGTATCGAATTGCTATTTTATGTAGATTCTGAAGATGAATTTCGATGATATGTATCGTATAGTTAGAGTGCCAGGACATCCACATGGGTTGAGTCAGCTCATCAGGATAGAACCTGAAGATGGTGGAGTAGTTGATCCAACAAGGGGGGTTGATTTGGGGGAAAGGGTAGTTCAACCATCAGTGGTTGACAATCGAATGTCAGCTATAAAGGATAGAACCGATCTGTTGGTTAGGAGACTGACTCGCTCGATTGAGTCTAGGGAGGTGATGAGCATAGAAGAACAACAAAGAGTTCGAATAGTGCTACAAGAGATAACAACCCTTTGTTCTGGTGAAAATTAAGATCGCTAGAACAAACTGAATTTGCTAGTTATGGTGTTGAACTTTATGGTGTGTCCCTTTATCTTTCAAAGTGTTGAACTTTATGGTGTTGAACCTTTTTAGTTCTTTTAATTTATTTATGAATTTTAACTTCTACGGATACCAAATGTAGTTGGCAAGTTATTTATCAATTCATCTCAATGCCTTGTCAAGTAAAATAAAATATCTCTGAAAAATTGAGTAGAAAATCTTTGAATTATTAACTAGTCGTTGTATTGTCAATTCAGTGTATAGTCATTTATCGCAATGGCTTGTCAAGGGAAAGCGAAATATCTCTGACAAAGTTAAAATTTAATCTTTGAATTATGTAGTCAGTCTATTATCATTTCATCGCAATGCCTTGTCAAGGGAAAGCAAAATATCTCTGACAAAGTTAAATATTATTAATATTATTTAGTTAGTCTATTGTGATTTCATCTCATGTTATAATTGCTAGACATCTCATGTTTAATTTTAGTGGGTTTATTTTTAATTTTTGGTTGAATGTAGTATGTTGTGTAGAAATTAAAGGAATTAATTTTGATTTAATTTAAAAACAAATGTGTATGGTAGTATTTGCAATTGGGTAATTTGAATGAGATTGGTTATAATTGGTGAGATTTTTGTATTTTGATAATGATGTATGTATTTTTCGAATGTTTGATGTATAATTCTTGGTACAAATGTGTATGGAAATAGACAATTACATACAAGTTTAGTTGGTGTTAAATTAATTTTAATTGTTTATGCATTGTGGTGATTTACTGAATATATTGACAATGTTCTATTATTTGTTTGGGCAGATGTCTAGCAATGTTGTTTCGAGATGGGTTGGTAGAAAGAAGAAAAGCAAAAAAGCTAAAATCGCAGAGGATTCTGAACCTGAATCCATGGTCCCCGAGTCGGTAGATGTTCCGGGGTTGGAACACTATAACGTTGTCGAAGATACGGAGGAACACGTTTCGACAAATATTACATATTCCTCCGACGCCAACTTCAGGTTTGACCATCGTGGCTCTCTCAAATCAGTTATACAGATGTACAAGAAAATCACTAAGGAGTGTAATAGGGTCCAATATATAATAGAAAGGGGAGTTTGGGGCAGATTACTATCCCTACTTTTAGTAGATTCATCCCACGCTCTTATTGATTATATTGTCGAGCGGTTTTGGGATACTACAAACACATTTCACTTTTGTTTTGGAGAGCTTGGGTTCACTCCCCTTGATTGGGTTATGTTGACCGGGCTTAGTATCGGTGTCGGGAGATCTGTTCCTTATGAGCCAGCTAAGTACAAATTTGAGTATGTTCGTGACAATATCTTTCCTGAACTGAAAGATAATGCGGTATGCAAAAGAGAAGGTGTTCCCCAACAGTGGGTTTCGGATGCCATCACTCTCAAGTTTTTGACCACCTATTTTGATAAAGATACATTGCACGCGGCGAACGATGATAGTGTTCTTGCTGATAGAGTAGCGAGGGCGTTCTACATGTATGTTCTGGGGAATTTCTTTTTCCCAAATGCAAAAACCTACATTGATGCAGGATGGTTGGCTGCCTTTGATAATCTAAATGAAGTTGATCAGTACGACTGGGGTGGTCCTGCATTTTCAAAATTGTATTCGGGTCTTGCTACGGCTTCTAGGGGACAAAAATCAGTATCCGGGCCGTTCCAAATTTTGGAGGTAATTTATTTAACGTTATTCAAAATTCATTTTCTTAAAATTTAATTGTTATGTTGTTAAATTATTTTGAAAAAAAAATTGTTGTAGTTTTGGGGATACGAATATCTGGGGATATGTCGTCCAAATATCCCTTCGGCTGAAAGTGAACATGAATGGCCTAGATATCGTAGGTGGGTCGCCTCTCGGAAGAAGGGTGTTGACAGAGTGAAGACAAGGACTAAACTGAACCAGTTATCCGTAGACACCGTGACGTAGCAACCATGGCTTACTGCAGTTTAACTACATACCAGAAGATATTGGCCGCAAAGCAATAGAACTTTCTGGAAAAAGAATAACATTCACCTGGCTGGGCACTGTATGTTTCCTAGTCCTTTTCTCATACTCCTTTTTTTTCCAACTCGTACTGTTGTGAATGGGTAGGTATTTATTTATTATCATTTTCTTGGATAAAGCACAATATGTATCTCGGAGATCGTTGTTGGAGGCAGAACAACCCAACTTGGGGTATTCCTGCAAACCCCCCTGCTTGCATTTCCAACTTCGTCGACGACGAGATTGAGGACATGACAGCAATTTCTCACGTCAATGCTAGTGAATACGTACGTGTCGTGGAGTACGATGTTTATTATGAATATTGGAGACATGTTACCAACCTCTACAAATATGTCGCGCAAGTTGATTGGGAGGTTGAAACGTATGGCTATGCAGGTGACCGTATCAAACACAACATCACACGGCCTCGTGACAATGTGCCCATTCCTGCCGCCCCCCCCCCCCCCCCAACAACTACCATATGTAATTTTTTAACAAAGTTTTGAAAAATTGAATACAGATTACACATTTATGCTTCTGTGGTTATTCTAAATTATTTTCATCCCAGGTGGCGGCTTATGATTTAGTGCAAGAGTTTGCAGATTTTACGCAAGAGTTACGTGATTTTACCTTAGGTGAAACTAAGGATCGGATGGACTACATGATTCGCAAAGAAGTTGAGTTCAACAATTTTCGGAGTCAGACAGCCGCTCAAATTAGCCTCCTACAAGATCAAAATACGTTGTTGACCAGACAGCTTACCCAATTTCGTGCAGAACAACCTCTTGGATTTGCCTCATATGCTATGACCACACCTCCGGGATCTTCATCAACAGTTCGACCAACGCAGAACGTCAGACCATCTTTCCCGCCATTTATTCCACCAAGATCAAACTCCGGTTAAACAAAAAATTAAAATTTCGAATGACGGTTAAAAGAACGTGTTCGGTTATTTTTATTATTCATTAACGGTTATATGAAATGTTATTTTTTAGTACGCCGTTTATGTAGTATGATAATTTTACAGCTCATTACGAAATTTAAATGACAGTTTTATTACCGTTATGTTACCCTTATGTTACCGTTATGTTACCGTTTTATTACCGTTTTTTTGTCCTTGCATAACGGCTATTTTTTTTTTCTTATACTACTATAAATAACATTCAATAGCTACACAACTCATTTCATTATTCCCACATTTTATTTTTCAATGTCGGGTTACGAAAATTTTACCCTTAATGCAACCAATTTTACTTTAGATGAAGATTTATCCATATGTCGAAACATAGTATTACATTATCCAGCAAGGGGTCAGGAACGTGATATCAATGGTTGTATGACCATGGAATGGTTGGAACACACACATGCAAACTTTTACAATGAAACCGGTAATCCCAACAATCGGAACAGAGCAGGCCTTTTTTGTCAATATGTGAAAATTACTAAAGAAGTATTAGCATTTTCTTCTTTAACTGCTCGGGTCAATGAATTTCGTCTTAGGAATGAAACTGATGATGAAGTTGTTGCTCGATCACTACAGGAATGGACAAGATGGAAACGAAGTGATTTCCGGTACAAAGCTCATTTTGAGATCTTAAGGGTAATGGATGAATTCAACCCTTTTGTGTTGATCTTTCTACCTAGTAGGGCAGATCTTCGTGAACGTCGTCGGACAAGCCAATCCTTACGGTTTCACTAATAGGTTTAGTTTTTACTTTATTTATCTGTATCGATAGTTTATTTTTCTTTCCCTTTCATATATGTCTTTTTTGATTTAATAAAAGTATTGTAGTACCTTAAGTTATTGTTCATTTAACGACGATTCAGGGGATATTATGAGGTCATTAGCATTAAAAAAATTGAAACTCTAAAAATAAAGAACCGTTGAACTTTAACTTCAATTGATAATTTTAGGAGTAAATTGTGATTACATTTTGGATTTCATGAACTCATAGCTTGCTACAAATATGAATTCTTCCCCCATTTCCTGAAAGTAGTGCATTTTAGCAATTTCCTCCTACACAAGGGAACAAACAGTTAAATAATTTGTTATTTGTAATTGGTGTTAATGATAGAGGAGACAACTTTTGTAATAGTATGGATACTTACAAATTGTTGGATCGATAATCCTAAATGGGTGTCGTTAAAGATCCGTTGTTGTATAGATACATAATCAGCTATTCCCTTTCGAATAACTTGGTATCTATCATAAATCTGTACAATAGATCTTTGGGTTGAATTTCCATATTCCTCACCAAAATGTCTGTGGATCCTCCCCCATACAGTTTCTGGATCAACAATTCCGACTATAACATCTTCACGTAAGGTTTCGTAATACCAGGATTTTGTTATAGCCAAGTCTTCGGCTGAATAAAATGTTGACAAGGGTGTAGGTAAGTTATGAAGTAAACAAAGAAGGTATTGGGATTAAATAGAGAACAATAATATATTTAATAACATTGCCTTGTCAAGTTATATAAAATATCTCTGACAAATCTGAAAATAAATCTTTGCATTGAAATGTGGTCGGTGTATTGTTAATTCATGTCATTGCCTTGTCAAGATACATAAAATATCTCTGACAAATCTGAAAATAAATATTTGC
>JAJJMC010012594.1:2074121-2113772 GCA_023531435.1 Papaver californicum
ATCTGAAAATAAATATTTGCATTGAAATGTGGTCGGTGTATTGTCAAATCATGTCATTGCCTTGTCAAGATACATAAAATATCTAAGATAAATAATATTTGTGTTCAAAATTCTTCTTTTTTTATTATAAATAACCACACTTGCTTCTCCATCAATACAAACCGAGTTTTATCATCATCTCTTGCTCCTTACAAATTCCAACACATAACAAAATGGCAAACTATGTAAATCATATAGACAAGTATGGTTCCTCTTCTAGTTTTCCTCACTATGTTTCTTATACTTCTTCTTCTTCTGGTTCATTAAACGATGATGATAACACAAGTTACTACTCATCAGATAAAAGTTCACTTGAAGCGAACAGTAATAACCTAGCAGTTATTGCTGGTTTAATGTTGTCAACTATGAACCCTCCACATACACGTACAAAAATACCAAGACAACGTGATGTAGGTGCTAAAGGTCTATGGAGAGACTATTTCTGCAGCAACCCGACATTTCCTCCCAATCTATTCCGAAGAAGATTCAGAATGCGTCGACAATTATTTAACCGTATTTTGGGTGATGTTGTGGCGGTAAATAGTTATTTTGTGCAAAAAAAAGAGATGCTTGTGGTATTCTAGGATTAACCCCGCACCAAAAAATTACTGCAGTTATTCGTATGTTAGCTTACGGATGTGCGGCCGATGCAATCGATGAGTATTTACGTATTGGGGAAACTACGGTTTTGGAAGCAACTCGTAGATTTGCAGGGTGATAGTCCAATTGTACGAGGATGAATATTTGAGGACACCAACTCAGCGTGATGTTGAACTCCTTCTTAATGAAAACAAAAAAAGGGGATTTCCAGGGATGCTTGGTAGTGTTGATTGCATGCATTGGAAATGGGACAAATGCCCTTCGGCGGAATCCGGTGCTTATACCTCCTACAAGGGTAGCGAAAGTATTATCCTTGAGGCAGTTGTGTCGTATGATCTTTGGTTTTGGCACGCATTTTTTGGTATGCCGGGTTCAAACAATGATATCAATGTGATGAACCGTTCGTATATCTTCAAAAAGCTTATCAACGGTAAAGCACCGGCAGTAAACTTTTCAGTCAATGGAAATCAATACAATATGGGGTATTATCTTGGGGATGGAATATACCCAGAGACAACAACTATTGTAACTACCATTAAACATCCAGACTCCCAAAAGAAACAGAAATTTTCGGCGATGCAGGAAGGTTGTCGAAAAGATGTAGAACGGGGGTTCGGGGTACTACAAAATCAATTTGCAATCATCAAACAACCCGCACGAATGTGGAATCCGGACGTGTTAGCGTATATAATGAAAACTGTCATTATTCTACATAATATGATAGTGGAGGATGAACGTATTCCCGGTGATTGGCCGCATGACTATGAGCAACGCAGCCACGGTGCTCCAGTTGTTATTTCAAGGGACAACACTGCTCAACTTTCTATAATGGTGAAGGACCAACGCAGACGTGCAGTATTCGATAAACAAAATGGGGTTCGTTTGAGAAATGACCTGATCGAACATATATGGTCATCTGTTGGGGAAGAGTGAACTTTTATATGGGCTTTGGGGGTAAATGTGTTGTTAGTGGAGCCGTGGTTAAAGCGAGAGTTATCTTATTTTTACTTATTAGTCGCGTTATATTTTAATTGTTCTTCGAGTACAGCTAGTATTAGAAGTAATTTTAAAAAATAATTCTAAATTAAATTTTTAATTTAAATTAGGAGTCGTTAAAAACATAAAAATCTATTGGTTAAAAAATATACTGAAAATTTTAAATAAATTGATCAAAATTAAAACTCAATATGACAATGGTAAATAATAATCCGGACATTATGATTGGTTTAATCTTTTCCTCAAAATTTCTCCCTTCCTCAGTTCGATGTACTGTCTTGATACATCATCCATTTGGGAGATATCCATCGTCATTATACGGAATTCCTCTTCTGCTTTTTGCCTAGCTTGTATTGCCGCTCAGCTAATTTAGCTTCAAACTTTGCTTTATCGTTAGCTAATTTTGCTGCAAACTCATCTTCTCTTTGTGCCATCTTCATATCTCTTTGTTCAGTACATTTGGCGTTGAAGCTTTGTTGCTCTCTATAAATATTTTGCATCATTTTCTGTTGTTCAGCAAATTTTGCTTTCCCTTTTGTCTTCTGTCGTTTCGCCTCTTTTTTCCCCATTGGACGGATTAATATGTTGGGGATATCTCCAAGGTCTTCATAGGCGCTGGGACCATCAAGGCTTAAGTCTGGTGTGTCTTGTAAGTCCTGAGATTCGTTGTCGTAATCAGACTCTCCTTGTGATGAATCGAAAACAGATGTCGACCTTCTGGAATATTTAATATTATCTAACATAACTGTGTAGCAATCTTCATGTTTAAAACTTCGACCAGTTGCTTCCTTGAAAAGCCTACGTACTTCTGCGAACTGGTGTTTCAATTCAATGTTGTTAAAGGATATACAATCATATAGATTAATGTAATAAGCATAATTAAACGAGTTGTTACCTTATTTTCGGGGGCCCATCCAGTATGATGTTCCCTTTCGACTTCAGCCTCCTTTGCAGACATAAGCGCCACATCCTTACTTATAATTTGAAATCGTTTCTGAAGGGAGGTCCAACTACGTTCTGGAATAGAAGGTATAGTTTCTTTCATCCGACATAGTATACGTGACCATAATTTATCTTCACATTGATCAGTACCAATGCTACAATCTTGAGAAATAGACAAATGAATCGTACACATCGTAACATCTTCAAAAGACGAAAAATTTGGACCTCGTGGTTTTGATGGCGCCATTTTACTAATCGATTTCAAAACGTATGAAATAAGAACCAACTTTAGAATTTTCAACTACACAATGTATGAATTTAGTAAAATGCCATTGGTTTAGTATCCCATATATATAGGGTAAATATATAGCCGTTAAACTGCCAACGGTAACCAACGGTAACATATCAACGGAAACAAATTAACGGTCACACCTGAGCGAGGCCTTGGGGTCTCGCCCAACTCCAAGCGAAGCCTTGGAGTCTCGCCCAACTCCAAGCGAAGCCTTGGAGTCTCGCCCAGGTCCAAGCGAATCCTTGTAGTGCCGCCCAACTTCAAGCGACTCGGTAGCATCTCGCCCCTGTTCGGAAATCTTAGGCGAAGTCTCTGCTATTCGTTTATGAGTAGGCGAGCTTCTGGTTACTCGTCTGGTGGAGCGAAAGTTTAGCATAACGCTTGAGCTAGCGAAATGTCAACTCTTCACCCGTGTTTTTAAGCGAGATGCTTGCGCTTCGTCTGTTCACAAGCGAGAGGTTACAAATTCGTTCGACTATAATTTTTAGTCGACGATCAGCGACTTTTTTTAATCCTGAACAGTGATTTTCAACGATTATAACCCAAATATAATCGCACGGCTGTGGCTGTTTTTCACCGATCATCGATCAAATGTAATCTTTGATCGTCAATTTGGTCGATGATTGGAGATGCTTTAAGCTCCCAGATGTATCGCACACTAGTATAGAGCAATTTGAGTATTATTTTCGGGGGCTATATTCCATAGTTGAACCCCCAAAATTACCCGTGTTAATATTTATGTTCAAATTGAACAATATTAACTTATTAAAATATATATTTATTTATTTAATTAAAGTGCCACAGCTGTACTTAAATTAAAATGTCATAAATATGACAAACACAATTTTATAGCTTCTACTAGCTAAAAATCCTACCCCAGTTGCATCGATCCTTTGTTTAAAGAGACAACCAATGCAAACAGGTGAAAATGAATTGGCGTTTTAAAGCGCTTCGCAACACTTATAAACGTGTCAAAAGCGTATCAAAATTCTCAAACCCTAATTAGGGTTTGAAAATTCATCCCAACACGTACAAACGTGTCAATAGCGTATCAAAATTCCAAAACCCTAATTAGGGTTTGAAATTAGAGTCATAACACTTACAAACGTTGCAAAAGTGTGACAAAAAGTATCTTTTTAAAATTTAATTAGGGTTTGATAATAGTTTTGCAACACTTATAAATGTTGCAAAAAACGTATCAAAATTCTCAAACCCTAATTTTGGAACTTGAAGGCTAGCTCTAATTTTTCAAAGTGAATACGTCTTGCTTCCTCTCATGCGTCATGCTTCTTGATATAATACTTGCACGTCTACTCAAAACCAAGCATGGACATCATGCTTCTCTCTAACAATTCCGAATTTTATTTTTTTTACCCTCAACATGTGAGGCTGAGTACAAAGAGTAAAATATGAGTGTCTTGCTTCTTATTAAAGATTGACGTCTAGACTCCTATGAAAATTCTCGACGTCTTGCTTCTCATTTAAAAACTTGTATTTTACTATTTTACCCTCAATATAGAAGGCTGAGTACAAAGAGTAAAGCATGAGACTCCTGCTTCAAAACTAGAACCTATGCTCCTTTTCTCCCTTTCACGTACGGATTAGGCTTGGTCTGCTCCTCTTATATTCACGTGAGAACAAGGCTTGGTATGCTCTTCTTCTATTCATGTGAGAACAAGGCTTGCTCTCCTCCTCTCCTATTCACGTGAGGACACATCTTGATCTCCTCCTCTTCTAATTTACGTGAGGACCAAAGCTGGTCTCCACCTATATCCTCACGTGAATACTAGGATTGGATGATCTTCCATTTCTTTTATTCACGTAAATATTCTGGCTTAATATTTTAGGATTTCAACAAATATCAAAAAATCTTAAACTAGACTTCTCACGAATATTTTCGTATAAGGCTTCACATACAATTTTTCATGCTCAGCAGCATACACTTATTTTTACAAAATAAATGCAAAACTGACTAAAATGGACACACTGCTCCTCATACACAAATAAATACATATTTATTTTATTCTGGCCTGCTGGACTTATCATCTAGTCAAGCAGGAAACATTTATTTTATTTTAGTCAGCTAGACTCATCAGCTAGTTAAGAAAGACGTATCCTTTTTATTTAGTTTGCAAGACTCATTAGCTAGTCAAGGAAGACAAGTCTCTAGTCAAGAGACTCGTTGAGCAAGTCTCAATCGAATTTAATTAGTAGTACTTAATACTACAATAATACACGAGACATCAAATGTCACAAATGGGGGATATTAATTAGGGCTTATGTTTGGCAGTCTACGGCATGTGGTGCAGCAGTACGCCCACTAAAGAGAAGTTCTGGAAAGATCGATAGAAGTTGAGTAGAGGAGTGGGAGGTTGAATAACTGACTATTCAACCTTGATCGGAGTGGAGAGAAGTTGTCAACACCTTCTCCACTTTACAATTACTCAATCATCGACAGTTTCTTCCAGAAAAGAGGTCCAGTGGTTATAATAGCTATTATATAAATAGATGTTCAATCTATTGAACAAAAACAAAGAACAATTTTTAAGCAAGTCTTACCACGAGAACAAGTTTGAGTTTCACAATCAAACATAGAAGAACTCGACCATTTAATTTTCCATAGCTATTTACACTAATCACATCCCACAGAGTATAATACTGTGACCTCATCCTTCTCTCGTTTCCCTCCCTAAGACCAACTTTTTCCTTCTCATTTTGTGACTGAAGCAAGACTGGAACGACCATTGTTTGGTTTAGGCCAGGGTTGTATAGATTGATCTCTCAAATCTAAACAAAGTGCTTTAACAGCACAAATATTTTAAGGATGTACGAATTATCACCTGTTCACCCTACTTTTCCCAAACTAGCTCTCAATTTGTTTTTCCCCACAAACATCATTATTAAGTTTTTTTGATAGGTAAGACTTTGGATTTCTTTTTCTACTTTCATTAATCTTTGAACACCCTACTAGTAACCAAATTCCAAGGCAGACTAAAAGACTTGTTCCCAAGGATATATAAGAAAGCCAAAAGTAATGGAAAATGCTTGAGGAATGCATAGATGCCCATGGAAATTGGGATCTGGAGATTGGAGTGATGTATGATGAAAAGACTACACTGAATTATTTTTCTCCACTGAGGAGTTTGGGATCCTCACCTATACTTACAACTGCGGTGGATAAAATCTCTTGTCATGGCAGTGCAGGATACAAATTCCCAAAGAAATTATGTTATGAGGTATGCAACAAAGAACAAGATAAAACTGATGCTGAATTTGTCAAATTTTCTTATAAAAACCTGACACTCCCCTTAAGATATGAATTTCCAAATAAATTATGCTATGAGGTATGCAACAATGAACAAGATAAACATGATGCTGAATTTTTCAAATTCTTATAGAAACCCTGCGTGCCCCTTAAGGTAAATATCTTATTATAGTCTGCCTTTTATATTATTCTCTTCCTAGTCTGCATAATCTTCACTGGAGAATTGTAGTTCCTAGCATTATATGCAGTAAATGTAACAAGGAAGTGGAAGATGCACAATACATATTTTACCATTATAAACTTTCAAGGGAGCATGTATGGTATTATTTCCTAAGGTCTTTTAAAATATCTTGGTGCTTCAATGGGTTTGTACTTATAAATTTTGAAGCTTAGAGATTCAATACCCTTGCAGGAAAGAAAAAAAATATTTGGAGAATACTTCCTAATGCTTTCATCTGGGTCTTATGGAAAGAGAAAAACTCTAGGATATCTAATGAGAAGCTGAAGACTGGTCCTGACATAATACTGGAGGTCAAATCTCTGGTAGTTTTGTGGTTGTCTTTTGGCACTTTCAACTTAATTCCTGCATCTGCTAGTATTTTATTCCAATCAATAGGAAGATATAATAAGATACTGGAAAGTGATGGTTTGTAAATTTTCCCCATATATATGAATTTAACCTTTTCTACAAAAAATAAATAAAAAGATAACCAATTTCAAGTACCAATATCGGAAATCAAATTAATCCAATTCGGTTTTAATTGGGTTTTATAGAATTATTGTTTTCTCATCTAAACCAGACTATTTTTTATAGCCCTTTCCATGTTAAAGACTTGAGAGTTTTTATCCTGTTAGAATATTTTTGCGCTTTCTTGGGAAAAGTTTTTTGAGAGATGTTAAATAAAGAAATATTATTAAAATAATATGATAAGGTAAGTCTCGTACACATACATGACTAGTATATATAGTTTATCAAATGTCATGGCAGACACTAAGACTTAGTCAATACAGATAACTAATGCATAATTTATATTCCTAATACACCCCCTCAAACAATACCAAGCAAATATTGGTGAAGTTTGAAAAGAAAAACAAATAGAATCACCTTCTTAGACTGACAACTAACAAAAGTCATTGACAAGAAAAAAAAAATAGTACCCCCTCAAACTAACATTAGAACACACAGAATGAGAAAACTAACTCAAAAGAAAGTTCCAAGTTAAGCTGCAACAGCAGAAATATCAGTAGAAACATTAATCACTATTGTCAGTAGCCTGGAGAAAGCGGGATAACATAAGCCTTTAGTCAGAAAATCAGTTAATTGTTCTTCTGAAGCAACGTGAAAAACTTGCAAGGAACCATACTCCACTAACTCCTCTCTGATGTGGTAATCCACCTCTACATATTTGGTCTTGGCATGGAAAACAGGATTAGATGTTAAACAAATAGCACTATAATTATCACAACACAACTTGAGAGCATGAACAACAGAAATATAGAGCGCATACATAAGATAATAAGCCATTATAACTCTGCAGCAGCTACAGTGAGACACTTGTACTCATCTTCAGCTGAGCTTCTTGAACACTTCTTTGTTTCTTTGAAGATCAAGAAACACGTGAATTCGCCATAAAGACCATATAAAAAAAATAGATCTTCTGGTGTTAGGGAAGCCTATCCAATCTGAGTCAGTATATGCTGTCAAAGAATAAACATCACCTTTCTTCAAAGAAATTCCAGTACTCAAAGTACCTTTCAAATACCTAAATATCCTCTTAACAAACAAGAAATATTGATATGTATGAGCATGCATGAATTATGAAACATAGTCTACACCAAAACATATGTCAGGCCTTATAAGAGTAAGATACTGAACACCTCCTACTATTGTCTTATACTATGAAAGGTTGGCCAATAAAATACTATCATGAATTGAAATTCTTTTAGACTTTGTAACTGAAATATCACAAGCTTTACATTTTAACATCTTATCATTATCCAATAGCTCCAGGGTATACTTCTGTTGTGTTTGAAAATATAATCTGTAGATCTAGATGTTTTAATGCCTGGAAAATAATGCAAATATCCTAACAGTTTCATAGCAAATTTCTTACTCAATGTAGCAATCAAATTTTCAATAAGAGTATCAGAACTATTTATAAGAAGAATGTCATCTGCATATAACAACAACGCCATCATTTCTGAATTATGTAAATGAACATAGAATGATCACACATGGACTTGATAAACCCTATTCCGGAAGAAAAGAACTAAACCTATTGAACCAGGCTCTTGGGGCTTGCTTCAAGGCATAAAGAGATTTGTTTAAATGGCATACATGATTTGGATATTCTGGATGTACGAAGACAGGGTTGTTTCATGAAAAAATCCTCATAAGAATAACCATGAAAAAATTATTGAAAATATCCAATTGCTTTACTGACCAACCATTTTTGAATGCTGAAGTTAAGAAAACTCTAAAGTTGTAGACTTGACTAAATTTTTACGAAAATTAACTTCATGATTAAAAACTTGGGCCACTAGCCTTGACTTAAGTCTATTTACTGAACCATCATAATTAAATTTAACCTTGTGCACCTGCTTGCAGCCGAGAATTCCCATATGTGGTTCAGGATCCACGAACTCCCAAGTCTCATTCAATACAAGAGCATCAAATTCATTTTTCATTGTACCTAACCGCTAGATATCCTTACATGCTTCCTTAAATATATTAGGCTTAGATACAGTGTCTCATAAACTTGGAAAGGCATAAGAAATAAGATGTTTTAAAGAACGATATAAAACAAAATAAGTAAATTGTTTAGGCTTAGTAACTCCCTTCATAGATGCTAGTAACCATATGAACCTTAAAGGCAAACTTAGAATAAGCCACATCAGAGTATGAAGATTTTGGTACATAATTGAAAGTTAAACTAGGAGAATCTGTAGAAGTATTAGTAGTATATGAAGAATAATAAAAGGCAGACTCATCATAAATAATATATTTACATTCGGGAAGCTTCCTAGAAATATGATCAAAATACTTGTATCTTTGTTACAAAGGACTGCAACCAATGAACACACACTTCACAAATTTTGGGGATAATTTTTCAGGCCTTGAATGACCAAGAAAAGGGAAACAAACAGAACCAAATACTCTTAAAGAAGAATAATCTTGAACAACAAGTAACATAACCTCGTTAAGGAGATTTCATTGGAAGGAGCAGACTATGAATTCTTTTAGTCAGATAAATAGCAGTAAGAAAATCATCATACCAGAAAATTTTAGGACAAGAAGAATGAAATAAAAGATTATTACCCATATCTATTATATGCCTATGTGTTTTTTCTGCCAACCCATTTTGTCCAAGGGTGTTTGGACATGAAAGTCTAAGGTGAATATCATTAGAATCAAGAAGTTGCCTGAATTGACATTGTGCAAGCTCATAAGTATTATCAGTTTGAAACCATGATATTTTAGTAGAAAACAAACTCTCAGTAACAGTTTTGAAGCGTGAAAAACATTGTAGAGCATCAGTTTTTAATTGCATTGGATAAATCCAGTGAAACCTACTAGCATCATCTATAAACACTATATAGTACTTATAACCAGCATGAGAAACTACTGGATAGGGACCCCAAAGATCACAATGGATAAGAATCAAGGTACTCATATGGACATTATTTATACATATTTACCGCTTAATTTATATTTGTTAGTGATTGAGTTTGTACTAATAATATATTTATTGTTTTACTAGGCGATATGCGTAAATTCCGAATTATTAGCAGAACACGGCTAATGGGCATGGCATTCGCTCTTATGGTCTCGGACTTACCTAGTCTAAGGTAGAAGTGAACAGAACAAGGTGAAGAAAAAGGTGAACTTCTTTTCAATTGTCCGAGAGGAAGAGAAGCACAAAAACGTGGGACACAATTTATTTTACTTCCTTGTGGAGTGTGGACGTGGGCAACAAGAGGGAGTTGTTGACTAGCACATGAACTGTAGACATGGTTAGACGGAGAGATAATTGAGAGACAAATGACGTAAAGGACGGCTGACGTCTAAGAAGTTGGGAAACGTATAGAAGTTGGAGAAAGGGGACATACCCACGTGGGGTTTGATATAAAAGCAAGAGTTAGCACATGCGAGAGAGTGATAAAAAAAAAGGAAGAAAAAGTAGGGAAGGTAGACTTTTCTTTTAGGTTTTTTCTTTTAGGTTTTGTTTTAGGGAGAGAGGAGGCGTGATACTAGAGGGGAAAGAGGAGAGAGGGAGATAGGTAGAGAGAGGCGGGTGGTGAAAGTGATTGATGAGGATTGAAAGAGAGAGAGAAGGTGGTGAGAGAGAAGGGGTTGACTAATTGTGACGGCTAGAAGAGGTAGGCTGGAGAGAGATTAGAGGTGAGAGGAAGTGGGAGAAAAAAAATGATTGGAGGCGTATAGAAGAATACCTAGGGGAGAGAGAAAGGAAGGATTAGAGAGAGGGGCTTGTACGGTGAGTTGGTGAAGGGATTGAGACGTGAAAAAGTAGAGAAGGGGGGTCTGTTCGAGGTTCTCTGGTGGCTGTGGAGAGGGAGAAGTAAGTAGGATTGGTGAAGAATTTCTCCTGATCGGTTGGAGGTTTGGAGGGTATAGGTTGTCTGGTTGGTGGAGGCTGTCTCTGGTACAGATAGAGATGAAGGGATCAATCTCCAATAATACAGTGAAATATCTATATCTTTCTCTTAATTTATTTTTAATAGATTTTAAGAAATCCATCTCCATGTCTCACTAATTTTGTAGCTAGGGTTTATGTTGAAACCACTTAAAAATTTTAGACCAATTAAATTGAAGTATTTGGTATAGACTATTATGATTTGAATAAGATTAGTTCCATGATTTTGTTTATTGATTTAATAATTTTTATTAAGCAATTGTAATTTCGTTAGATGGTACATGCTTGGCCTAGGTTTTTGATGTTCCATGTTTTTGTTATACAATTGTTATTTTGAAAATCTAAATTAGTTGTCGATTCACCGGTTCTGTACAATACAGTAACATATACGCATAATTAATAGGATAGCAAATATATTTGTCTACTTATTTGATATTTCATGCTTGGGTTAAATCCTTAGATGGGGTATGCTTAGAATAGCCAGGTATTATTTGTGAATCTATAATTAGTTTCTTATAATTTTCTCGCTAACACAATTAGATGGTGTATGCTGAGACTTAGAGTTTTTGATGCGCCATGCTTAGGTTATCCCAGTGATATTTACGACTCTAATATATATAATAGGTGATGTCGATAGAACGAACAATAGATAAGTATTTAGGAGTTATGTTTCACTTCAGTAATTAAATAGAAATAGTGGTGGATACTAAAAACTCTGGTTACCAACTCTCTCTGCTTAGTTGTTTTATTAGTTTAGTTTGTCATAATTCTAAAAATCCAAAAATATTATTTCTGATTAGTTTATTAAGAATATTGATTGCAGTATTGTCCCCGCTCCCTGTGGGTTCGACCCGCACTTGCCGTTGTCTGCATTATAGACACCGTGCGATTGCGGTTACTATATATAGATTTCTAAATCCTATCAATTTTTGGCGACGTTGTCGATGAGCGGTTGTGGAATATTGTAATTAGTACTTTTAATTTTCTAATCATGGTTTAGGTTTTTATTTTATTTATTTATTATTTTATACAGTATTTTTTTTTAGGATTTCTTTTTCCTTTTCACTTGTTTTGTTTTAATATTTCTTTTCAGGTGTTTTTCCGAGGATGATGACTCTTTCTCAGGAGACGTCATCTAAGATGACACTTCGGAAATATATGAATCGGTCACGGCATGAGGAAGTTCTTGATTCACATATGGTAAGTGAAGAATCACCTCTAATGATATACGAGAAGTATTATAAACACAGACCTCTTAGTTTGGAACAAAGATTGAGAGTTCTGGAATGCCAGAGATTATATGTTGATGATGATCAGTCTTGTAGTGACTCTCTGTTCTATACAGAATATATAGATGACCCTGTAGATGATTTTCCTAATTCCATAGATGAATCTATCTCACAAGATCATTCACCCGACTTAGAGGTTGTTTCTAGACCCCTAGACTTCCAAAAGTTACCTAATTTAGGGTTAGAATTGTGTGCTTCTCAAGTTTTGTTGGATCACCTTGCATCCAAATACCCAGAGGACTTTCCTGTTCCTGACATTGTGCATAAACCAATTGATATTTTTCAAATCCCAATATTATCCCCATATTTTGTTCTTTACGCACTTCCAAGTGTAGTAAAAACTTGGTTTGGGGGTAATCCTTTATTTTTGATAGTTTCATTGTCTCCGTGTTGCCATAATATAAGTGTGAAGCTGTCATTTATATATATTTTATTTTGGGTTGATCCCCAAATTTTCAGGTTGTTAGTATATGGGGATCCTTTTCGTACATATCCAGTAGGTAGATTTTTATTTTCTTGTTTTTATTTTATTTTAGGCTTTTTGTTTATTTTTATTTTTAGTGTTCTTTGTTATTACTATCGTTTGATGTGTGTTACAGAGAACATTGTTTTTCTTGCGTCAATCATGTGAGACGTTCCAATCCCTTTTCTTTGAATTTTATTTGTCTATCTTATCTATAATGCATACCATTCTAGGTTGCACGGTTTGAAACATTAAGGACAATGTTAAATTTAGGTTTGGGGGTAGAGTTTCCAAAAATTGATGCCAATAGAGACTCCAAAATTTAGAAACTTGTGAACAATTCAGGATGACACTAACCATTCTAGGTAGATGGAAACATAGCTCTTATCTATAGGAATTGGTGTGCCCAGCTAAATGGTCTATTCATATCTGAATGCACTCAGGTGTTAAAAATAACATGATAATCATTGAATAAGCGTATCTCAAAATCATTATAATCATATCACTTTCTGTTTTTTTTTTTGTAATTTTATGTTTCTCTAAGTGATTTGGTGGGGTCCTAGTATTGCCATAAGGTCGTAGTTCGGATGCGTTAGAATTTTAATTTTGAAAAAAAAATTAAAAAAAATTGACACTTTGACAGCAATATGTGTGTGTTCTCCCTGTTTCCGTCGCCTAAGCAAGCGTGGAATGCAGGATTCATACGAACTATCATGTAATCTGCTGAATAGGAGCATGCGCTTAGATTCAAAGGATATAATCATGTAGTCGTGAAAAAAAAAAGAAAATATATATATATATATATAATAATAATAATAATAATAATAATAATAGGAGCATCCGAGCCGGACTTTAGACTAATATTTTGGGAAACACCATTCACCTTAGTTAAAATATGCACCATTCATCACTTCTATATCTATCTTCTAAAATTCATGTGTTTGAATTTGATTGATTCCGAGCAATGTGAATGGTTATCCAATTTTGGATGTTCAATGATTATTTGAGTAGAGTTGCATTTTTATATGAATTTTAGTATGCTGAGTGCAAACCCGTGTATAATAATTGGATTCATACAGGGTAATGATTTTATAGCTGAAGAATTTAGTATGCCAACTAAATAGCTTGTTTAGTGTCTATCCGAAATCGTTCACAGGTAGCTGAATTTGGAGTAAAGGTTTTGTGGGTATACCTCTTGTAAACCCACACGAGACAAAACGCGTCCGCTAAGGCCACTTAGGGGTTTAAAGTCTTATTACATATGCTAAATGTAGTTGCGATTCCTGCGAAAGTGAGTTAGGATTTTTATTTTGTTTTTAGACTAGTTTTGCTCGAGGACTAGCAAAATATATGTTGGAGGGTATTTGATATGGACATAATTTATACATATTTACCGCTTAATTTATTTTTGCTAGTGATTGAATTTTTACTAATAATATATTTTTATTGTTTTATTAGGTGATATGCGTAAATTCTGAATTATTAGCAGAACACGACTAAATGGGCATGGCATTCGCTTTTATGGTCTCGGACTTACCTACTCTAAGGTGGAAGTGAACAGAACAAGGTGAAGAAGTTAAGGTGAACATCTTTTCAGTTGTCTGAGAGGAAGAGAAGCACGAAAACGTGGGACACAATTTCTTTTACTTCCTGGTGGAGTGTGGACGTGGGCAAGAAGAGGGAGTTGTTGACTAGCACATGAACTATAGACATGGTTAGACGAAGAGATAATTGAGAGACAAAGGACGTAAAGGACGGCTTACGTCTAAGAAGTTGGGAAGCGTATAGAAGTTGGAGAGAGGGGACATGCCCACGTGGGGTTTGATAAAAAAGCAAGAGTTAGCACGTGGGAGAGAGTGATAAAAAGAAAAGGAAGAAAAAGTAGGGAAGGTAGACTTTTCTTTTAGGTTTTTTCTTTTAGGTTTTTTTTTAGGGAGAGATGAGGCGTGATATTGGAGGGGACAGAGGAGAGAGTGAGAGAGGCAGGTGGTAAAAGTGATTGATGAGAAGGTGGTGAGAGAGAAGGGGTTGACTGATTGCGACGGCTAGAAGAGGTAGGTTGGAGAGAGATTGGAGGTGAGAGGAAGTGATAGAAAAAGAATGATTGGAGGTGGATAGAAAAAGACCTAGGGGAGAGAGAAAGGACGGATTAGAGAGAGAGGCTTGTACGGTGAGTTGGTGAAGGGATTGAGACGTGAAAAAGTAGAGAAGGGGGGTCTGTTCGAGGTTCTCTGGTGGATGTGGAGAGAGAGAGAGAAGTTGGTAGGATTGGTGAAGAATTCTCCTGATCTGTTGGAGGTTTGGAGGGAAGAGGTTGTCTTGTTCGTGGAGGCTGTCTCTGGTACAGAAAGAGAGGAAGGGATCAATCTCCAATAACACAATGAAATCTCTATATCTTTCTCTTAATTTATTTTTAATGGATTTTAAGAAATCCATCTCCATGTATCACTAATTTTGTAGCTAGGGTTTATGTTAAAACCACTTAAAAAATTTAGACCAATTAAATTGAAGTATTTGCTACAGAATATTATGATTTGAATAAGATTAGTTCCATGATTTTGTTTATTGATTTAATGATTTTTATTAAGCAATTGTGATTTCGTTAGATGGTACATGCTTGGCCTAGGTTTTTGATGTTCCATGCTTTTGTTATACAATTGTTATTTTGAAAATCTAAATTAGTTGTTGCTTCACCGGTTCTGTACAATATAGTAACCTATGCGCATAATTAATAGGATAGCAAACATATTTGTCTACTTATTTGATATTTCATGCTTGGGTTAAATCCTTAGATGGGGTATGCTTAGAATATCCAGATATTATTTGTGACCTATAATTAGTTTCTTATAATTTTCTCGCTAACACAATTAGATGGTGTATGCTGAGACTTAGAGTTTTTGATGCGCCATGCTTAGGGTATCCCAGTGATATTTGCGACTCTAATATATATAATAGGCGATGTCGATAGAACGAACAATAGATAAATATTTAGGAGTTATGTTTCACTTCAGTAATTAAATAAAAATAGTGGTGGATACTAAGACCCTTGTTATCGACTCTCTCTGCTTAGTTGTTTTATTAGTTTAGTTTGTTTTATTATTTCATTCATAATTCTAAAAATCCAATAATATTATTTCTGATTACTTTATTAAGAATATTGATTGTTGTATTGTGCCCACTCCATGTGGGTTCGACTCGTACTTGCCGTTGTCTGCATTGTAGATACCGTGCGATTGCGGTTAGTATATATATGTTTCTAAATCCTGTCAGGTACTAGGCTCATGAGAAGGTGAAAGATGAAATGAAAGTTTTTACTCTTAACAATCTGACAAAAATGACACATTTTATCAATAGACTCAGAATTGAGAGTAATATACTTATTAGAACTTAAATGATGAACGATTTTCATAGATGGATGTCTTAAGTCTTAACTTATTGTGCCACACAAATTAGAAGCAACAAGAGTGGAATAAGAAGTGAAAATAGCATTATGATTATTAAAGACAATGGAAATAGGTTACAAGTTGTTAACCATATTACCCTGAGCCACGACAATATGTGTGCTTAAATCCAATAATCTCATCTCCATGCGCTACACCAAACCGCCTGATTTGATACATCTATAAACGTGCTTTGAATTTAAGCAACGCTTATAACAGTATCAAATCGTGCTTGCTTAATTTTTGGTACGTATAGAGCAACACCTATAAACCTTTGTTAATTTAATTAAAGCGACAGGTAAAAATGCGTCTCTTAAGTTATTACCGACTTATGAACTGAACTAGAATTATATATTTGGCCAATTAAAATGACGGTTATATAATATAAGGACACTTAAAAATCGTTGTTTTTTATCTTCGACTCTTATTACATGTCTCAAAATTCCTGGCAACACATGATTTTATGCTGCAGCACATAACAATATTTGCATTGTTTTTTGCCACGTGTATATATTTTGAGTGCTACGCTTATATGCGTCCCAAGTCTAAAATTGATTTAGAAAAAAAACCCTAATATTTGAATTGGGGATTTTCCAAAATCAAAATTTACTGCACCTGCAGATTTCCTACACTGCACTATTGTTTTCTCAATCAAATATGATCCCAATAGTTCAATTAATTGCATTCACCATCACATATGAATCAATTTCAACAATCATTATCAATCAAAAAAGGAATCATAATCAATCAATCAACAATCCGTTCTACATGAACATTTTCTTTTGTTTTCATAACTTCCAGCTCTAGGTAAAGCGGGTTCTTAGGATATTCGTGCTTCGAACCAATAAACAAATTTCATGACCATCTTTGAATCAATTATAGACATGTAGGAAAGCATGTAACTTGAATTTACTAAGTTCTCCAGTTTCGAAACAATTAAAATGGCAAGCTACACAATAAACAAAGAAATTTCAGAAGACTCTTTACCGTGAGCAGTGAGTTTTATCCTTGTTTAGATTTTGTATCCTGTCAAAAGAAAGATATAAGTTTCATCGATTTAACAATCCTGAAATGCTAAAGCATCACAGTAGAGATAGAGAGGTGCATAAGTATCACTAATATTCTTGATTTGTAAAATGGCAATTTATCCTGAACCCTGACAGACGTACCCAAAATAAGAGTAAAAAGTACATTCATATTCACACTATCATCTCTAACAATAAATCGTGTTCCCGACGGGGATGCTGAGTTCTAGACGAACCCGCTGCAAACACATGTATTGAATCTTGAGTAACCGAGATTGACCTGGTTGAAGCCAAATACCGCATCTGACTTAAAATTCTGCAAACAAATTGTAAATTATAGGCACAATTAATTTTCAACATAGAGATAAGGAAGTTTAAACATAAAAAAAAATGTGAGTTAGTAAAGGGAACTTCTTTAGAACAAAATGGTAAACTTGATATGGATTATGATCTGAGCAATTCATCTATGACCTTGGGATCTATACCATGCACACTCTTTAACCCTGTGACTGCATTCAGTTTCCTAGACAACAAACTCAAATCAACAAAGATTTCCAGCCAATAGATCAACTGTTTTGAATCAAGGTTTTAATAAAAAATTGTAGGTACGCTCCATTCCATGTCCACCATAAATAAAATATTAAATCATATAACCTAACCTTAAGAAACCATAATAATCTTGTGTAAAAGCTCACCAGGATAACATCCTAATTCCCATCTAGCAGTCTACTATGAAGTGCTCAAGACAGTATATTTCTGGTAAGAGGTCATCTAATATTTGTACAATCCTGGATCATGACAACCTAATTAAACTAGGTGATTTCATCAAGTATAGCATTTTGCTGTGATAGGGGTAACATAAACAGGAAACACTAAGCTAAATTAAGAAAAACTAGAGAGCAAAGACAAACATTTAAAAATAGAAATTTGGACGATAGGTGTAATGTGCACCGTAAAATTAACGAGGTATAGATAATAAGAAGTATGTCAGTTTTGTCACTAGAGAACATAATGAATCCCATCTTCTTTGGGAGAAAGAGAACTATATAACTAAGAGTAAGGTTAAAGTCAGGTGGATGAACAAACTTCACAACAGATGTAGAAACATATCCATAGAGCAGCATCAGCTTTACCAATTCAATCAAGAACATTACCAACTCAAGTAAAAATATTAACAACTAGAGGTAGACATAGAGTAGATCATCTTCACAACAGATGCACTACTAATAACCAAAGAATGCAGCATTAAGCAACTAAGTTTATATGAATACTCAGCCAAATCTATAGATAACTCCAATTTTACATAAAATCATAAACATATTCACAAAAGACAAAATGCTTAAGGAATTTACCGAAAGAGCAGTTGCAGCATGAGAGTTAGGAAGTTGTTGGGATTGTAAGCAACACAATACTGAGTGTTTTAGGTGTTCGCAGTCCACGTGCATTAGATGGCAAATACACTCTTAGTAGATCTCCGGTATTTTTTGAAGCAGAAGGATGACCTCCTGAATCCAAAAAAAAAAATATTATATTAAGCAACAAAAATTTATATTATTACAATATAGACAGGCAAGAAATTTTGACGATTAGCACCATTAACTCGCAAAACCAGCTCTATGCGGTTTATAAACTCAAAAAGTGTGCACAGAGAATCGGGAATAGGCTAGCAAGAAAAGAAAGCAATTCAAAATAGTAAGAAGAAGAGATCAAGTAGAGAAGAGTGGACAAGGGGAGAAAATCAAGACTCTACCATTTGATGTGAAGGAACATTTACAGCCACGCCCCTGTCAAAGGAATTGCAAGGACTGAGCTAAAGAATGAAATGGTTGATTTGGAAACGTCTGCCCACCCATATTCCACCAACACTACCACGTGTTCCTTCAATTTCAGCAGCTTGAGGAGTCTGATTAATAGTGTCGAACTGCAAGATACAAATACCGAAAATTGGTTAAAAGTTTGCTCTTTCAATAAAAATCTCTATTTCATAATGAAAAAAGACATTTTCTCACAGGTACACTGGAAGATATGTTTGTTGCTCTCATAGGAATCTGGCTCCCAAACCCAATAGAATTTGAAAACGATCTACAGAAGAGACAAACATTTTGAAGCATAAATCATGTCAGGCAAACGAATCAACAATTAAAGCACATAAAGACCAGTGAAGTATACTCAACCAAAGAGTTAGACTTACCTTTCAACATACCCATTACAAAGTCAACCTCAACTGCAACATAATAAACACATATAACCAATAAAAATAAGAAATTTTGTGTAAAGAAGATTCAATACCTTGCCCATTGGTGTTTGCATTCGCCTCTTCAGAAATTTTTCCAGATGAAGTTTGGGGTTGAACTGGTTGTCTTGCCACTAGATTCAGTATATGGCCATCTTCCACATCTAAATATGGTCAAGGGATATTAAAAGATGAAAAGCTGACAGAGAGGCACATGGAAAGCATATGCATGCAACTGCATTTTGTTAAACTAATATTAGAATTCTGGGTGATCTTTCGCCTCTTCAAAAGTTGTTACCTTGTATGATACTCTAGTCCTGATAAAGCATGATCAAAAACTATTAGGATGTCAATTTGTCATACTATTCATCATAATAGAAAAACAAAATTGCCATGGTAGTAAGTCTGTTTGCTAAATCTTTTGAGAATTGAGAAAATATCAATTTAGTTATGCACACACAAGAGTTCTAAAATCACTAAGTACACATGTGAGACTTTGATCCTTCGCTATTGCAAGTAAGTAATACTCCAAGTTCTAAAATCAAGAACATGTCTAGGATACGATATTTTGAGAGGCATTGATTGTCCTTCAATACCTTTCCCCTAAAAGTAAGATGCTGCAGCTCAACTAGCACACCAACTTTCCCATCTATTTTCTCCTTGAATACTGGAACTGGCATCTGTAATTTTCAGCATTGAACAATGTGAATGATAATATTCAGCTACATGAAAACTGCAATCAAAAACATGAATAAACAAAACTTTCCCTAGCAACGACACTTGTACTGGCTTCTTGAGCAGAACTTTCATCTGCCATACTACTAAGATAACGCAACAAATCACAAAGCATCGCATACTGCAATCAGGATAAATAGATAGACAACACTCAACCAAAACCATTCCTTTAACCAAAAAAAAATTAAAAAAAAAATAGCAAAATAAAACCACGAAACAATGTATCATATGTTTTTGGGTAAAGTTGGAGTCATCTATAGATTTGGATGACTTTATTAACCAGTTTGTACAAAAAAAAATGCTTGTATCAGTGTTCATCCAAAAGAAATTGTTAAGCACCAACAACTCACATCTACAAGTGGAGAATAAGGTCACTACAAATTCAGCAATCACCCAATTACAACTTAAGTAAACAATTAGCAACAACATCTACAATCACCAATACAACCTCAAACCAACAAGATGCAGAACTAATCAATGATGAGAAACCAATCAATATGCACCACAATACAGTTTAGTAACAATCAACCAACACAAAGTTGACCAGATCTTGCAGCTTAAGCAGATACCCCAACAGGACTACCAGTTTGAGAAGGTGAAACTGGAGGCTCATACTAAACACATTCTAGCACTAAAAATAAAAATCATGAGGTGTAGAAATCCAAATCCATCTAAGCATTGTAAGCCAAAAACTCTCCAACAAGATGAAGCACAACAACAAACAAACATCAGAGTCTTGGCAACAATATGTGCCAATATCATCATTCATATGCCAACATCTAAATCCGATTACACAAATCGAATAGCAGAAGTGAATTTAAATGAACATCAAAATCGAATTTAAAAGAAAAGAAACTAGAGAAATATATCTGAGAAGAAAAAAATGAATACGAGTTATGCAGGTAATCATGAATAAGAATTGAAAATGAAACAAAAGAAATGAAAAGATGTATCATCCGCGGAAAAAGATCGTAAGTGAACTTGAAGGTAAAGAAACTCGAAATCGAAACTTAAGTGAAGCATGAACGCCGCAAGAATAAAATTAAAGTCAGCAACAATTGAAATAGAAAAATAAATTTGAACAGAAAAGTAAAAGGAACTGATCTGAATGAGAAACAAAATGCCATACGAACTATATTATCACACAATAAGCTCAAATCAAAACTGAACCAAAAATAAGTAATAACATTAGGGTTTTATACCTGATTCTTCTTTGAATCTTTCAGGTTTTGTACTTGAATGCCAATTTCAAAATCAAGATTAAAAATCCATTTATAGGGATTAAAAAATCAAAATATTCAAAATCTGTAAAATGGGTTTATATACCTGAGATTAAGTTACTGAAAATCTGTAAAAATGGTTATTGATTTCTGGTATAACAAGCTTAGGATTGATTTTGGTCGATTTAGGGTTTATTTCTGTTGGGAAAAACAGATCTGATATTCGAGAAAACTTAAAAGGTTTTGTGCTCGGGTATTGATTTATGGAAAGATTTGTGGAAATAGATTTGATTTGGGTATGGACTCATGATATGTTAGGATTAAAAACCGATTTCTAGGTCTACAAAATCAATGATACTATCGATACTTTTTATTTCTGAGATTTCTAGGCTTTTCATACATGAGATTGAATACTTTTAATACTTTTGATTTCCATAACTAGGGTTTCTCTCTGGTTTCTCTCTGAGATTGAATCACTGATTTCTCTCACAGGTTGAAAGGAAAAAACGAAGGATGAAAATGAAGGAAAGAGGAACCCGAGAGATAAAAGAAAAAACATGATTTTTTTTATTCGCCTCACAGATATATTTTGAATATTTAGTAAAAAAGAAAATCTGAAATAAATGGAGGGGGAAATATGAAATAAAAGAGGGAAAGCAAATATTAATCATTTGAATTCATTTCAAAATAATTGATGTAAGACAGATTTTTATAGGAGAAATTATTGTGAAAGAGATTAGAAATTGAAAAAAAAAGGGAATTGTGGGGAGAAGTTTTGGGTTTTGGAGGAAAATAAAATAGAAATTAAAATGCAAAAAGAAAATATAAATTAGATATAAAGATTTATAATTGAAGTTATTAATAATTCGTAAAAAGTTAAAAATTTATAAATATGCCATATTATAAGACACTTATAAGAGTAGCATAGGTGTCTCTTAATTATTCAGATTAATTTTAATTAAAACAACACATATTTTCAGTTTGAGACTCATATATGAATAGAATTATTAGCTACCTTTAAAAACAAAAAAAGCAACATGTCTCAAAATAGACCATATGGTGTAGTGATGGATCAAACACAAAATAACAACAGTTATCTCTAGATTATGTGCTACAGATCAGTAAGTTTAAGTTTTGTGTAATTTCTGGCACTAGCAATACATTTTCTAATATAAAACTAGCATTAGATGTTTGCAATTAATGTAGAAATTCCAGTTTTAGATGTAGAAAGTGACCTACTGTTTCCAACAATAACTGTCATGACCATGATTAGTAGAAGTATTTTGAAGTAAAGTTTTACCTAGTCATTTGCCTTGAAGCTCCTGAATCAGAAATCCAAGTTGATGAAGGAGAAGCACCTGAAGGATCATCACACATATCTGCAAAATTAATCTGAATACCACTACAAACTTGCTCCATTTGTTGTGCATTAGAAGTATTCTAAGAGTCAGTATTTGTAAGTGGATGGTACCTAAAGAAACATCTACTAGCATAATGACTAGTCTTTCTACAAATTTGACATTCAATAGCGGAGAAATCAACTGAAAATTTCTTGCAGAACCATCTGAAGCATCCGAACTTGCATTTGTAGAACCAGCTCCACTCTTGAAAGCAGAACCATTATTCTTGGAAGAATTACCACCATTCTTGAAATTCTTTTTCTTATTCTTCCCAGTTTTACTGCCAGAGTTAACATTTCTTCCATAAAAAACTTCAGGATTAGCAGTATCAAACACATTACTAGAATCTTGTTCTTGGTCATGAATCCATTATTCACGATTCAACAATCTAGCTTTGATCTCAGCAAAAGTGAGTGGAGTTTCACGAATATGTGCTGAAATTAAAAAATTACCATATTCCCTTCCTAAACCATTTAAAACATACATCATCAAATCAGCATCAGATACCTTTTCATTGATTGCAGCTTAAATCATCAGTTACTGACTCCATAGTATGAAGGTGAACACAAATCGACTGAGAACTTCTTCTTAATCCATGTAACTGACTACGTAACAAACTGAGTTTTACAACTAGTTTCAAGAAAATAATCCAAATTTCACGAGCAGAAGTTAAACCAAGAACATCACCTGAAACTGTTGGCGTACAAGTTGCTTTTAATGAAATAGCCACAAATCGACTTGCCTTCTCCAATAATTTCATTTTGGATTTACAATCATCATTAACAAGAACTTCATTCGGGTTCAGTAATTTCACCATCCACATAACCAAAAAGATCAGTGGAGATCAAGATTGATTCAGATTGATCTCGCCAAATTAAGTAATTGGTAAAGTCGAGTTTAATGGAAACAAATTAAATTTCCAATGTTATTGAAAGGCAATGAGAAGAAATAAGAATTGAAAGCTACATCACCATCAGAAGTAGAAATGAGCAGCGGAAGGATTACTACCATTGTTATTCTGATTCCACGCAATTTGATGATTGTTAGACATACTACAAGTAGTTGCCATAAGAAATTTTAAAGAATTCATCTCAAGAACACATGGTATCTACTATCTACAGCACCACCAAGGTAGAGAAGATCAAGTAGTAGTTATGTCACGCACTCTGTAATTATCTGCAAGCCATTCTGTGGTGGACGGGGGAGGTTTACAGAAGTCGAGGTACGGTAGATTCATCGGAATTCGTATAGTCCTATGTATCAAAGCTTGTACACAAAATCCAATCTGTTAGACAATTTCAAAAAGAAGATCAGTCAAACTAATGGAATCTGTCTCAAACTACTACTACTACTACTAAACCATGAATCAACTATTAGAAACATAAAATTACTAAGGGTGACAACCCTGAAAAGTTGAATCAAACTTTACCTTGGCGTTTTTCTAATATTTGCTCAAACAGCTTGCAGTCCAGGGATTGCATGCAAACAGCCGAGAATGTCTATATCCTGCAAGGCTACAAGAAACTTGTTTAGGATTTTTCTATCCAAACTTGTGCTGAATTAGACCACTAAATATACTTCAAAGAAGTTGATGTTGCGAAATAACCCATACAACATAGCCCAAAAAGATAAATGGCATATGTCTAAACTGCGTAACATGTGGTTCACCTACATGGAGATCTACATTCATAGAGTAAGGAAGTCTTTTTGTGCCTTGGCGCAGGATGAAATCTAAGGTTTACAGTCTTTTCATATTCAGCAACTTGAAGAAATATTAATCTAAACATGGTTGGAGTAAATTCCATTGGTCAGTTGGGTCAACTAAACACAAATGAGAGATTAAATATTTCACTAAGGAGAAGAAAAGAAGTCATACCTCGAAGACAAAGCAAGCTTTACAATAAAAAAAAAATTAAGAAATTAAAGGTGTGAAAAAGCTTCGTATAATATTTATGTGCTTAAATAACTAGTCATACATTATTACAACCTTCATAAGGATCAGTATCTAGAAATGAATATCAGCTCACTAGCCTTTACATATTCAACGTGAACTGAAATTCTAATGCGCATTTTTGTATTCCATAGTAATCATGCAGATATACATCTAAGCTTGTTTTTCTGAACGCTCCTGGGAGATTAGATGATCAAATGAGATTGTCTAATGTTATGTGAGGAATAATACACATATTAGTAGATTTGATGTTTAAATGATTATCTTTTCACCATGCACAAAACGAGGTAGGTGCTCACAAAATGAGAGAGAGAGAGATGATTTGCACCTCTTTTAGCTTGGACCTAAAGCTTGTCACACAGTGGTTTCACATATTACGCGAATTTGATTGGAATGTACTTCTTTATCCTCAAGGTTCCGACAGGGCTAATTATGAGAAGAGGCCAAAAATATCTTCTTCAGATCCTAAGAAAGCGAACCGTGTAGGAACTGATTCATGTGCTGCCGTTGATAGCGAAAGGTTCATAATATTGGTAACGACTAGTCCCTGCAACCTCGGAGAAAATCAGCCGCAAAGGTAGAGAAGATCATGTAGTAGGTCTATAGATCAATCTGTAATTATCTGCTAGCCATCAGAATTTAAGGTTTTTTAGATTCATTGGAAACCGCATAGTTTTATCTAGCAACACTTCTGCATAAACTCCAATCTGCAAGCAATTATAAACGGGAATAATTAAAATTCATGGAATTTGGTCTGGAACTACTATTTCAATCAAACCATGACTAAAATGTCCAGAAAGCATACAGAATTACAAAGAGTTACAACCAACAAATATTTAAGCTATGTTTTACCTTAGTCCTTTCTAAATATTTGTCTACATGCACCCCTGATAATTAATGCATCATTCCATCTACAAAGAGTGGTTTCATTTCGGCAAGGATGATTTTTTATAAGGCTTCAGAGTATAAAAACTAGAGAGTATAAGACATCATTAGAAAACATAACATTTCTGTGATTTGTCTTGCTAAAAACTAGAGAGTATAAGATCCAGTCCCCAGTGGTTTTAAGATAATTGAAGGCGCAACCAGCGAAATGATTACCTGGAAAGAGAAGAGGAAAGTAAAATAGATGGCAAGTGAATACTAACTTCAAGAGAAGGCACACAGACCGGTTAAGAGGTCTGAAGTTTTGGTTCAGTACAGTTTGTAGACAAGAAAATCTACATAGTTTTAAAAACCACCAAAACTTTATTCAAATATTTTTAAGGTGCTATCATTAATAAAGTCCAGACTACTATAAACCTGTACCTGCTACCTTACAGCTTAAACCAGGGCTTGGCTTCACTCTATGTGATAAAGTAATCATTTGTGAGTATTTCCGTTTGAATTCAAAGCTGCAGCACAAACACTGTCTTCCGTACATATTCGATCTAAAGAAGTTCCATCTGAAACCCATGTAGTATGAGAACTTTTCTTCATGATTAAGACCCGAGCAAAGACTGACAGTTGAAGACATTGTTGTAGTCTAAAAACCCTTAGCGTCGTAAGTATCTTGCCATCCGAATTTTTGATTTTAGATCCTTTTCTTCTCTTTTTTGGCTCCTGAAGCACGAAGGCCCCTAAGAACAACTCGATTTGCAGATCTGGGGACTTCCACTCCATCATTTATGCAAGACAAAATGAGTTTGGATGCTAAATGGAAATTTTGGTTCTTGCAAAGACCATGAATCAATGAGGTGTAGGTAAAAGAGTCCTTTACCTCCATTTCATTAAACACCTGCAGTGCAGACTCCAACCTACCCTCCTTGCAGAACCTGTCGACTAAACAGTTGTATTCCACCGAGTTCGTTTTCTGTCTGTCCGCCTTCATTTGCTTCAACTGCTCGACTGCCTCATCAACATACCCCGTCTTACACAGACCATCAATACGAATTGCACAGGTGTATTCATCACTTTCCGAGCCTTTCTCTGAGATCAACGACATTGCGTCTAAGCAATTGCCTTGTTTGCAATACAAATTAGCAATTGTATTATAAGAAACCATATCAAGCCGAATCCCACTCTTGATCATTTGTCCAGTACAATCATTAGCCTCTTTCTTCATACCCACTTTTATAAAAGCACTAATTGCAGTGCAATACGCATATGAATCAAAAGTGTAGCCATCATGCTTCATGTCCCTAAACATTTTAAACCCCTGATCAATCTTTCCAGATCTAAAGCAACATTTCATCACAGTCGTATATGTAATGACTTTCGGCTTGTGACCTGATTTCTCCAGCTCCTAGAGCATGTTTCTAGCTTCATATAATCAGCCCGACTTACAAAGCCCATTTATAAGTATATTATAAGTTATAATCGGAAGAGAAAACCCACGCCTCTGATAATTCCAAAACATTTTAAGTGCATTTGAAACATACCCATTCTCACAAAAACCGTTAATCATAGTGTTCATTGTCGCTGTACAAGGGGATAACCCATCCAAAAGGAAATTCTGGTGAACTCTGATCGCTTCTTGGGGTTGTCCAGTTTTAAAGTAACAATTCATCAAAGTATTACAAGTCCATATATCAGGCAAAATACCCATTCACAACATTTTTGCAAATAAAAATAAAGATACTAATAAAAGACGATCTCTAGTAGCACCAGCAATTAAAGAATTAAAAGTAACAACATCTGGGGTTACTCTATCTTGTCTCAATGCATCATTCATTTCATAGAAAAATTGTATGCAGCATCGAATCCAAGTAAACGACAATAAGCAGAAATTAGGATATTGTAAGTAACTATATCAACAGAATACCCAAGTTTTCTAGCATCAATTAAAGCCTTTTCAGATTTATTTAATTCTTGAGTTTTACAAAATGATGCTACTGATATATTCAATAAACGAGTTGAGAATCTACAAACCATTCTCAGAAATAACCCTAAGGTGAATGATACATATTACAACAAATAAATGAGAACATTATTAAGAAAAAAATACAAATGTTCAAAATTGGAACCAATTCAGTTCATAGTAGAACTTACCTAATTCCTTTTTCTTCATTTCAATCTCTCTTTCTGTGTTACACAGCTTAAACAGTCAAACAGAGAGGGTGGAAGATGTTCTTGTTAGGGTTTTTATGTTCTCTCAAATCAGAGATACGAGGTTTAATTTTCCGCCTTTCAGACGTTATTCCGGAATGAATATAGATGCCATTTAGCCGGTACTATGTAAACTGGTACTAGGTCTACTGTGAAATTTCAGTGTGCCTCGTGTAGATATTTCGGCACAGCTTTCGCTAAGTCACTCCTCCATCACACTGTTTTTTTAGGATTGTTCTAACAGACCCAGAAAACTACCCCAAAACCGTGGTGAACACTTTTTGGAAAATGATGAATTCATCGAGTCCCAATTGATACCATGGACCGAAAAAAAATTAGTGTGAGAGGCAATTTTTAGATAGTCTTTTTCACGGTTTATTAAAAAAATTATATCAGGAAATATTAGACTAGATTGTTTCAATATATTGAGAATAGACTGAATAGTACTTTGATAGAATAATAATTGAAATCAATCCATGATTTCAAATCAAAATCATGTATTGTATATTATTTCTTAATCAACATATAAAAGATAAACACTATTTTTTATTTTTTTATTTAAATAGGTTTTATCTATTTTCGACTTATATTTTTTTTAAATTTCATCCTAACTACATAAATTAAATTTTGTATAATTGTTTATACAGTGAGTAAACAAAACTTACTCCATCTATAGTAACCTTTATCTTCATCAACCACCGCCGACTTCTTTCTTCCTCCATTACTGTAACCTCTGGAACTCATGCTAGCACCACGGCATCAATTGTATACCATCACCACCATTATATCATGTATTATCCATAGACATGATCTAATCAAGGTTTAGGCAGCCATTCAATAGGAGAAAAATGGTTTTATATGATGAATATAAACCTGAGGGGGATTTTACGTTACCTCCCCTAAATAATATGTTAATTTGTATTACCTCCCCTATTAATTCAAAATAGGTAAAGCATCCCTTATGTTAACTTTTCTGTGATATCCCGGTTAAGACACCACGTGCGATATGCGTGGGTATAAAATTAAAAAAAAAATCAGCCAGACATTAATATCCCTGAGAAAGTGGTCTATTTTGGACCTCAAATTATTTTGACCGGTCATCTTCATTCCTCCTCTTCCTTCTCCTTATGTATATTTTCTTGCAATGGGTTTTGCGATACTTGTATATTTTCTTGTTAACAAAGTGTTCTAGGTTGTTTGTTGACGTTTTAGGTTCTTTGAATAACATAAATGATAATGTTGCATGGAAGCTTCTAATTGTGAATATGTTTCGCTTTGAAAATAAGAAGAGAGTTTTTAAGAGACAGAAATTTAGGGCATGTGTAATGATCCAAACTAACATCTTTGCAATACGGATTTCTAACCGTTCATCTGTTTCAATCGAATTTAATCATAAGATGAAATTAATTTATTGGACCACCTGTCAGTTTATAACTTGAGGTAAAGGGTATTTTTGGATTTAAAATTTTAAATCTTATCATACCACGCACGTGTACTGCGCATGCAAAGTTAACAGTAAAACGATGGCAAAGTTAACATAAGGGATGTTTTACCTATTTCGAATTGATAGGGGAGGTAAGGAAAATTAGCACATTATTCAGGGGGGTAATACAAAAAAAACCTAAACCTGAAGATATAAAAAATTAAATAAAAGAAGAAGAAAAGAAGCCTAGATATAGCTAGTATATATCTATCGTGTATGTATGATCATAATGAGACCATAATCTTTTTTAGAACACAACTTGATACATTTGTTCTACCTATTAACGTCCTCAAGTCAAGTGTATTTGTGGATTAATTGGTATAATGTTATTACTAATATTAGGTTTTTATTGGATTCAGTTATCCCCAAATATACTAATTTTTTTATTAACGGATTTTTTATTTTAGTTGTCCATATATTATTATATTATTTGTATTAAACGAAGAGTTACAATTCGATCTTCAAACTTGATTAAGATGGGGATTTACAAATTAATTTCCAAACCTATTTAATTTAGTGGTAGTGAGAGTTAAGATTAACTGTGGAGTTTAGAAAATATTAGGGTGAGTTTTGTTTACCTAATCTAAAAAGAGTTATACATAATTTAAGAACCCTATTATTGGGGTTGCAGACTTTTTCTCGTGGGGGCTACAGTGGATTATTGTGTCTAAAATAGGGATATGAGGTGACCCAATCAAAATTAAGAAGTCTTATTTCCCCTTTTGTTAGTATTATGATTAGTATTATTACCTTACTACACTTCCAAAATAATCTAAATCTAATACAAATCTAAAAAACTAAACTTAAACCTAAATCAAACTCTTATCTTTCTCTCTTCTTTTTTTCTTCTTCTTCAACCGTAAAAAAAAACAAACTTCATTTGATCTCTCTTCATCGATTTTACTTCTTTGTTGATTCTCAAAAAACTTCACACTAAGATGAACAGGTCTAGAGTTACAAGATCAGGAAGAATTGGTTTCAATCCACCATCAACTCAATTAGGAACCTCCTCCGTTGTTGATCCACAAATTTAAAGATTTGATGAATGAAGAAGTTCAATCATCAGCGAATCCTATCAAAATATATGCGATTAGGTAAGAATCGAAAAACCTTTCGTTTATATTAGGTTTTTATTGAAAAAATCGGGTTGATTGATAAAAAAATATGAATTGTATATGGCTAGGTCGAAAATATTTCCCAACCGTAAATAATTTATTACGGTTGGAAAAAGATGAACTCCCAGATGTAGATTTATTTTACAGTTGGGATAGGATGAACTCCCTACGGATTGTTTTCCTAGTTGTATGTTGATCTGGATTCAAGCAGTGACCCTTGGTATTTATGCCATTCTTACAGTTGGGAAATCGTAACATTCCCAACCATAAGCCCATTTACGGTTGGGTCGTGTAGCTTGACCTAGCCGTAGATAAAAAAGTGAAACTAATTTTTTTGCCAACTTTTGCTTGTTTGTACCATTTTTAGGAATCGAAGAAAACGGTTAGTCAAGTACTTGACCAATTTCGTTGAAGCTATGGAGTCATTGAGTGTTGAAAAACAAAGAACAATTCTACAAGGGCTTAAAGAGATAGCCAAAGAGATAGCTCAACCTGACAAGGATGTGCAAGAGAATGTTTTTGTAATGGATGAATGACTTATGAAGTTGTTGAACCTTTTTTTTTTATCTTTTGCTATCTAAGACTTACTTTATTGTAGTGTGGTTGATATGGATTTGAACTTTTCCTTTGTTTTTATTAGTTTTTTATTATGAATATGAATTTCTTTATATAGGTTGAATGAATTTCTTATTAGTTTTGGACTGCTTGAATGAATGGATCGTATGAGTTTATTTTTTATTGTTAAGTGATTCAAGGTATAAATAGCTGAAAAAACTCAACTCAGAGACACTTACGTCTAGGTGTCCGGCAATTTATGTCAGTTTTACGGTTGGGAATATTACAAAAACCAACCGTAAAAACTTTAGGATTAGCCTACGACTAGGTTTTTTTACTTATCTAGTCGTAAGTGACTCTGAGTTTTCAAAATAGGCTAGGTTTTAACACTTTCCTAGCCCTAAGAACCATGAGTTTCTTACTATGGATAGGTTTGTGAATAAGCCTGACCGTAATTGCCCAAGAGGCTTGTTTGATTTTGGAATTCTTAAAATCATTTCATTTATTATATTAAAGGAAAAGGCATACATATTTTTGAGCGTTACATTAAAGGAAGAACTAATGGAAATGAAATCGAAAGATCATTCGATCACACTTAAACAGTTAATCATATAGGTTGAAATCATAGGTACTTTCTTCCAAATACGATAGCAATCCTCATGCTTAAACTTTTTTCCATGGGTAGTTTCATATCTGCGAGAGCCGTCACCCACTGAAAAAATAAATCAATTGTAAGGTTGTATGTTTAAAAACTATTTTTGATGAACGACTTATTGATTGAAATACTTACTCTTGTCATACTGGATTTGGTGGGATGAGCTTCCTTTAGAGCTTTCATTTCCTGTTTCAAAGTTTCCAATCGTTGGAATAGCTTCTCGAACCTTTTTTTAACGAGTTTGAACGTCCTATTATTACGATTTCCGTCTAATCCTATAAATATCATAACATACGGTTCCACCAAAATCGATGTGTGATCCATGTCAATGTCTTGATCAACGTCTTAGTTACTTTGGGTTATGGTCGCTCTATCGTAGTCGTGCTTTGTGATCGTAATTCAAGCTCTAACAATGGTAATATCTTCATCATTAGTGTATGGAGTAACCATATTTAGTGCTTGAAAGAGATGGGTGAGAATGAGTTGGAAAGGGACAGTGAGAATGGGAATGAGAATGAAAGGGACAGGTGAAGAATGAGAATGAGTTTGAAAAGGACATGTTTCCTTTTATAGGCTTTAATTACCCAACGACTAGTTTTTCAAAGAAAAAATCTGTTGGGTGAGTCAGTCAAATTCAAATTACGTAATAACTGCATAATTACTAATTGTAGTTTTACTTACGGCTGGCACAAGCACAAAAGCCAACCGTAGACAACTCATCTAGGTTGAATTACGACTGGGTTTACTTAAAAATATGACTGTAAATTCTGCCTACGGCTGGATCGATACACACTTCCTAGCCGTAAGTTAAAGAAAAATTCAAACAAAGCAATAATTGCTTATGTTGACTAGTACACTTTCTCCCCAACGACCTGATTTTTAAAAAAATCTAGTTGTTGGGTGTTTCCTCTATATAGAGAGGAAGTATTCTCTTCAAAAAAACCTTCAAAATTAAATTATCCTCACTCTTTTTCTCAATTTTTTTCTCATCCATTCATAAAGAAAACACGCAAATATAGCTTCTGCATTCAGCACCGGAGAAGATATTGTTATAGTTTGGGCATGGGTGATGGTCACAAACTATGACTCAGGTCGAAACAGAAACGTTTCTCAAACCACGGATTGTTTTTGGAACCGTGTATTTCACATTTTTGTGGCATTAAATGGGAATATAGGTTCAAGAACAATGAATGGAACCAAGTCCAGATTCGAAATAATCTATGATAAATGTGATATTTTTAGAAGGGCATTATATGACATGAAGGAAGTTTATCCTCATATCGATAGTGGGAGACGAGTAAGTATATCTCAATAAATTTTATATCAAATCCGATTAGAATAGTACTAACTTATTTCTGATTTTTCTTCTTCAGAGTAGATTGGCTCTTAGACGATATAAGGATGTCAGTGGGGAGAATTTCAACCGTCGTGAATGCTATGAAGTATTGAAAAAAAATATTGAGTATTTCAACATAAATTAACTCTTGTTATGATGTATTTTTGTTTTTTTCCCTTATTGTAATGTCTTTTCCATTAATGAAACCTGTTATGAAACAAGTTTAGTGTTTTATATGTGTAAATCCAATTACATAAAAATAAATACAGAGATTCAGGGAAACTTACGCCTGGATTATCCACAATCCTAACCGTAACTAATCCACAAATGGTAAAGCATATATTGTGTAAGGCTGGATCTAATTAAAAAACCTAACCGCAAACAATATATACGGTTGGGTCGTTACTCCAATTCGTAGTTGTAAGTTGCCCTATTTTTTTACTAAAGCACCCATTATTATGGTGTTTTTGAAAAATAGAGTCGTTATAACACTAATTAGGTTGCTATTGATTGAAAATAGAGCCGTTATAACACTAATGGGTGGTTATTTAATGAAAAAAAACTTCACTTATGTATACTCAATTGACCAAATCAAAATCACACCTTCTACACCCAAACTATCCATCCAAAGCTCTTACATTCCTACTCTATTATACTTCTAAATGGATCAACCCACTTTTAGTTTGAATGAAGACATATTTCTTTGCAAAAACTATGTACTATGTTATCCAAAAAGAGGAGAAGAACGGAGGCAAGATGGTTTGGTCAGTCTTAGATATTGGAAAAATATTCATGACAACTTCTATAGCGATACCGGTAACACTAATAACCGTAATGTACCTAATTTGTTTTGTCGATTTATAGATATACAAAGACAAGTGAAAGAATATATGGGTTTAATGCGTCTTTGTAATGAACTTCGACTTGAAGGAGAAACTGATGATAAGGTTGTATCTCAAGCTATAAAGGAATGGAGAAAGTGGAAAGGTTCAAATTTCACACTTGAACCTCATTTTGATATCTTTAAGGACTTCTTCATATTTTGTATGAGATATTAGAATAATTATAAGGGCAATAATTGTTGTAAATTATGTACTGGGCTAAAATGGTGTTTAATGAATGGAAGTACATTTACAATTTAGGTTAAATTGATTTCAAAGCAAGTAAAATTTCAAAATCTAGGGCCACTTACAGCTGGGAAATTCCTATTTTTCAAACTATTGATCTAGCATAAGTATTTGTTTTTTCTCATTATTCATGCTGATCAGGTGTACGGCCAGGTCGACCACAAAAACCCAACAATAGAACTTCAAAATCGCAGTTCTACGGTTGGGTCCTAGTACACCTAGCTGTAAGCCTGGGAAATAAATGGAGTTTCATAATGCAGGGTCACTTACGGCTAGGTCAGTACTAGCGAAACCCATCCATAAGTCTCTCTGAATTTTCAGTTCTCATTGTATTTTTAATGATAAATTGGGGAAACCATGACACAATTTACCAAATATATTCTCATTCATAATGAGTGATTCAAGATACATATCTTATCATGTACTCACTACCATTCATCTCATCTACTCAATTACATATGGTGGTTCTTTTGGTTTTGACATGGTGATCGCATTCCAAAGTTTAAATTGGTGCTCGAACCTATGACACCAACCCTTGGTGATTTCGTTGTTGCACGTGGACCTCAAAGGAGGAAATGGGTTATCTTCTTTTAATTGGAGACCGATAAAATGACATTTCCGTACGTGGGACATGAAAACTCTTCTATTAGAAAATTCTTCTACATAAGTGGTTTTGGTTGGTGCGATTGTAAACACCATTGCGAGCATAAAATATTACACGAGGCAAGAGAATACTTCGGCAAGTAAGTGGTCGCAAATCGGCATGAACATCCAATGAACACTTGTGACGTTTGCGTTGCAATTCAACTTTTTTTAAATGCGATGAACCTTTCCTCAATATCCACCTCTTGTTCTCCATCTTCCCCATATGTCATCATTTCCTTGTACAAATCCGGTTGTTTTCGGAGTTCATACAACATCTTTTGCCTCATGTAGGTGCATTCATCAACGTTGTTAGTTTCGGGCCCTCTATAATTCCAATTTGTTCCCGTAAACATGGAAACCACGATTCCCGTCACCATCAACATCATCGGTTTCTTTGATATAGTCCCGAATGATTTCGGGAATATACTCCAAGTATTCTTCACAAATAGTGTACCTAGCTAAGTAAGTTTCACCTTTCTCATCTCTTGGGGGGGGGGGGGGCCCCCCCAACCATCGTTCCTCTTGCGATACGAACCGTCTCCTTCTCACAATTTGATGTTATCATTATCGAATTTCTTCAACCGCCGAAGTTTTGCCTTTAACATCAAACATCCTTCTTGCTAATATTTTGATACCAATTTTAAAAGAATCAACTTTAAAGGTTGAACTTCCTTGGTAGGAAATCTCCGGACCTTTTCCTTTATATTTCTAACGCTTGGTCCACCTTCTTCCGTTTTACTCCGACTTTGTTTGTTTGTAGTCGTACATTTTCCATTCACATCCTCTTCCTCATACAAGGATCTCAAGTGCTCAAAACCCGAAAGCTCTCTTTGATTTGAAACTCCCATCTTTGCATTTTTTTTCAACAATTTTGCATTCTCTTGGACCATTTTCTTCGCATCTTTTCTCTCTTATTTCCTTGTCCTTTTAGTACTAGGCCTACCCTTCCCTTGTCTCTTTGTTGGTTCCATAGTATCATCTCTAGTGAAAGGGCGGTTAATTCCGCAACTCGTATAACCAAATTTATCTTTGGGACGGAGTCAATGAAGCGTACTTGTCAAATATTTTTTGTGATCCTCGGTGTCGCAAAACACATCACCTAAGCCTTCATTTGGTAATGGATCATTGAATGAAAGTTGTTTCCAAAATGGATTCACATCTTCGATTGGGATCACTTGTTCTTCGTACCTAGCTATCACATGCCAGCATGGAAGTCCCAAAGCCGGTATGTTGGGACAAATACACTCTTCACCCGGAAGGGGAGTTTTCATCTTATCAACTTCGTCCATTATCTTCTCAATGTCCCAATGAGAGACATAGTATATGATTCCTCGTATCCAAGGGTTGTCCAAATAAACAACATGCTTTCTAGATCGGCTAAATTCGAAGAACCCTTGGATTCGTTCAAGGTCACGTTTGAAGTAGTCTTTCGTAGCATCAAACAACACAAAAAATCCACCATTATACCCATTTAGATTCCTCTTGAAACTATTGTGAGATGACTCAACCGTACTAGTCGTTTCGTTGTCATAGTGTTTATGTTTTTTTACCCACGCGCTAACAAACTTCTCCTTGTGGGGATCCACCAATTGTTTCTTCAAATATTCTAGAACATCCGGGTAGATTTCCAAATGGGCCATTAGCATATACTCATTTTGAAAGTAAGTTTCTTCCGTCATCAATCAAGTAAAAGCATCCTACTTTAACCTAAAACTAGCCAATTTGACCTTCGCTACTTTGTCGCTTTCCTCGAGTTTGTCTTTCTCCACTTGTTGTTTCTCTACCGGTAGCTTGTTAATCCTCGTCATCTCGGTTTTCCTTGGTGGTACAATCTTGGGCTTGCAATTGGTTTGGACATTAAAATATATATGGAAGGTGAATAGAAGATGATATGCATCGGGAAAAACACGTTATATCGCCTTCATCAATGCTTGCTCCTTATCCGTAATCACCACCTTGGGACTATAGCCCTCTTGGTAGATAACTTTACCTTTTGTAGTTCCCACATGTAACTTTCCTCCCTCCCATCTTTTAAAAAACAAAACCCAACGCTAAAAGGCGACTTCGTCGATGTTTGCCCGACAAAATTCAATATCAGCATCTTATACTTGTTAGTTTTATATGTGCAATCCATAAAAAGAATTTGATGGAAGCATCTTGCCAATGATACAAACTCCGTATGAGCCAACAAAATATATATCACTTCCCCATTCACATATTTCTCATACACTACCGTGTAGTTCGCCTTTCCCCCAAATACAATAATTGTTGCATAAGTTATCTATTTTGCTATTGCTCACTTCTTAATTTTTCTCTTGTTTTGTAGATGGTAGTCAAGGTAGATGAGTTATTCTTGTTTAATGTCTTCACACTACAAAGGATATCAATAGGTCTTGCGCGTTGTCGACTCAACACATCTACTAGCTCCTTCTCTTGGGGGTTGAGCCTTGCCGTATAAGGATGGTTGATCAAACTCTCTGGAATTGGGTGGTTATGAAATACCGAAACCACCTCACTAATAAACCACACTTTCTTGACCTTGTTCTACTTAAATTGAAGCTTAAAAGGTAAATGCACTTCTTTGTATGATGCACTCCCCTCTTCCTCGTGCTCTTAGATTTATACAAAATCCTTTCTTTGATGACTCTTGTACTTGCCACTAATCTCGCAAACCATTTGAAAAGAGCTGGGTCTTACTTGATTGTTTTTAATTATAACACACATCTTTTTCAACCCTTCTTCTCGAGCCCATTTCTTTGCATCGTCTATATGTACCCATTCAAAGTTATTGGCGTAGTGATCACTTATATCCGCACTCAGTTCGCTAACACATGGGGGTTGATATTCCATTGGTTCAATTATGGGCTCTATCTAAGAAAAATAAAACATAGTCGTAAGAAAAGAAAAACCATCTCAAGACCTTAGTTACGGCTGGGTCGACAACTTAAAAAAAAATTCTTTTTTTTTCCATTTTTTTTTCTTCTTCTTCTCCCTCCAAAAGATAATGAAAATGTTTTGATTTTAGATTTTTATTAACTTTTAACTAAATCTTTAATCTGATCAACTAAGTATTAATTAGTTTAGTATTAACACTAATTAATCTAGGATAGTCTAGGTATTATGAAAAATACTTGGATAAGGGGCATTGGGGTTGGTTACATGAGGAACTTATTTTGTCATCTTGTAAGCCCCTTGATAGGCACATATTTGTAACTAAATTGCGCTCGATTATCTATTTTGATAGTGTTTGTTTTTGTACTTATTATGTCTTTTTATGTCTTTCTAGGTATTTTTGAGAAATAAACATTTGCGGAAAAATCGGCTCGAAAAGTGATAAAGGCACCCGGAAAAATGATAAAGGCACCCCCTTTTCATTTCAAATCCGAGAATGGCGGGAACACGTGAAGAAAACTTATGATAAGGGAGTTACGTGATTTTGTGAGATTTTGAGTGTTTCTAAGTTACCCAAATGCTAGAAGAGATCAACACAAGCTTAAACACATCAAGCAAAAGTGATTCACGCCGGAAAATTGGCTGGAAAATCCAAGTTTGGACGGGAAAAGGACTTGGCTCCTGTTTTGGTTTCAAACAAATTCATAGATTGATTGGAAGTTGTTTTAAGAGTTTGATTTGACTTAGAAGACTCTCTAGGGTTTGTACACCCTATATATAGCCAAGAGAAGGGTTGAAATCGGGGGGACAGAGCTCCACCGAAAAACCCAAACAGACAACACGTTTCTGCTGCTGCCGGAGAAGAAGAGGAAGAACAAACACCACTTCAGAACTGTCGTTGATAGTATTGTTTCTGTCACTGTTTAAGCTGTAAACTCGTTCTTCTGCTTCTATAACGCACCGAACCCTGTACTGTAACGCTTATATGGGTCTCTGTTCGGCTGTGTTACTTCTTTTTAGCCTTTGTAAGCACTTTTTGAGCAATGAAACTATATTTTGAGTGTTTTTCCAATACAATGAGCTAATCACCATCACTGGGGTGACGGAGGAAGCCTTTCTTCCAATAATTAAGTGGTATGTCTATTTTATCTATATTTTCTTTACAATTCTTTTATTATTAATTGCTTGATTAAAATTGAAAAAAATGGTTTTTCTTAAATAGTTGTGTTCTCTTTTGATGAGTCATGCTGGGTTGACTGCTTTTGATGTCTCATGCTTAGGATTTACAATTGTTCTTTTAAAAACCTATTTTTGGCATATTTATATTAAATTGAGCATAGAATTGTTAGGCATATCACAGAAGTATTGGTGAATGGTGGAATCTTAAATCCTAGTTTTCTTCCATCTATTTTTAAAATCAAATATGTTTAATCTTATTTATTTTTAGTAATTAAAAATTAGGTCTAGAAATTAAATCTTCACAAGTCCGAGAATCAAACCCTTTTACCACTATATTAAAATCATATCAATTTTTGGCGCCGCCGACGCGGACTTGTTTTTAGGTTTAGAGTTTTATATTTAGTTTTATATTTATTTATAGGTTTTATTTTTATTTTTATTATTTACTTTGTTCTATTTTACGTTTCTTTTGGTATTTCTCTTTTTGCTACAGGTTGGATTTTGGATCGAAAAGAAAGTGAGCCAAAGACTTGGAATTAAAGCTAAAGACTTGGAGTTAAAAGTTAAAGCTTAAAGAACGAAAAAGAAGACGAAGATTTTTCTTAATTAGATTTTATTTTATTTAGATGTTATTTGTTTTCTTTTAGAAAAGTGTATTAGGATTTTTATTATTTCTGTAATTTTTCTTTCTTTTTTTTGCACACTTTTTGGACATTATTTTTGGGACTTTGGACATTTTATTATTCTTAAACTCTACGGAAGGGTATTATTTGAATATAAACTGCTACAGGGAAGGACGACAATTACGATATTGTCTCGGCTCCTCGGGTTCGTACACTGACACAGGAGTCGGTGGCCCGAGTCGACTACTACCGAATCATCCCCCGTCTGGTACGGGAGGTAAGACTCGATCAACCCACGAATCCCCTGCAAGTGGGTTTACTGTATTCCTTCGTATGCATATATGTTGAGGAATTGAAAACGTACTTACTTTTCTAGTAAAGGGCAAGAACTGGCCATACAAGATAAGGA
>JAJJMC010012594.1:2114172-2148229 GCA_023531435.1 Papaver californicum
TCTCCGTCGCCTAAGCAAGCGTGGAACGCAGGATCCATGAGAACTATCACGTAAGATGCTGATAAGAATCATGCGCTTGGATTCAATTTGATCCAATCATGTTGTCAATATATTTATCGTTTTATAAATCGATCGCTGGGACCCTTGTATATACCAGTTGAGTCGATATTAGTATTAGGTTTAAGACCATGTATCTCAACCCATTAGGATTCATCCTGGCACTGACCTTCAGACAGATATGGGAAACACCGTTCACCTTAGTCAACACGTGCAACTTTCACATTTTCTATGTCCATCTTCTAAATCTTTTCATGTGATTGAACTTTGATAGATTCTGAGTCTTGTGGTTGAACGATTATCTGAGTAGAGCTCTGTTGTCTTATATATGAATTTTAGTATGCTTGAGTAAACACTCGTGTACAGCAACTGGACTCATATAGGGTAATGATTCCCATAGCCGAAGAATTGAGTAAGCGAACTAAATAGCTTGTTTAGTGTCTATCCTTAATCGTTCACGAGTAGCTAAAATCTGGAGTAAAGGTTTTGTGGGTATACCTCTTGTAAACCCTCACGAGATAAAACTCGTCCACTAGGAACACCTAGGGGTTTAACGGCTATTACATATGCTAAATGTAGTCGCGATTCCTGCGAAAGTGAGTTAGGATTTTATTTTTATTTTCTCGAGGACTAGCAAATAGTAAGTTTCGGGGTATTTGATAGGCACATTTTTGTGTCTAAATTGCGCTCGATTATCTATTTTGATAGTGTTCGTTTTTGTGCTTATTGTGTCTTTTTATGTCTTTCTAGGTATTTTTGAGAAATAAACATTTGCGGAAAAATCGGCTCGAAAAGTGATAAAGGCACCCGAAAAAATGATAAAGGCACCCCCTTTTCATTTCAAATCCGAGAATGGCGGGAACACGTGAAGAAAACTTCTGATAAGAGAGTTACGTGATTTTGTGAGATTTTGAGTGTTTCTAAGTTACCCAAAGACTAGAAGAGATCAACACAAGCTTAAACACATCAAGCAAGAGTGATTCACGCCGGAAAATTGGCTGGAAAATCCAAGTTTGGACGGGAAAAGGACTTAGTTCCTGTTTTGGTTTCAAACAAATTCATAAATTGATTGGGAGTTGTTTTAAGAGTTTGATTTGACTTAGAAGACTCTCTAGGGTTTGTACACCCTATATATAGCCAAGAGAAGGGTCGAAATCGGGGGGACAGAGCTCCACCGAAAAACCCAAACAGACAACACGTTTCTGCTGCTGCGGAGAAAAAGAGGAAGAACAAACACCACTTCAGAACTGTCGCTGATAGTGCTGTTTCTGTCACTGTTTAAGCTGTTAACCCGTTCTTCTGATTCTGTAACTAGGGCTGTCAATATACATCCGAATTCCGAAATCCGTTTTCGACAATCCGATATCTTATAGGATTTTATCCGATTTATCGGATTTCGGTTTCCGGAATCGGAATTACTATCGGATTTTACCTCCTTAGCCTAACGGAACCGGATTAGGCAATATCCGGGAGGTTAATGTCCGACATCTGATAACCCAGGGGTGTACTTGTAATTTCCTACCCCTAATACATTTGCACCACCTTTCGGTCCTTTCCTCTTTCGTCTCTCTTCAGTCTTCACAGAGAGTCAGAGATACAAGTCGATTAGGTTTAGGGATAGTGAAGAGAAACTGCCCCCTCTCCCCACTGATCTAATCTTTTCCTTCATCTAATCTTCAACCAGGTTTATTGTGAAATCACCTTCTACTCGGGATATATTATTCATCCTTGTGATCAAGGTAATTTATTTCTTCTTTGTTTCGTGATTTGGGATGTTTTTTGTACCTGAGTGTGAAGATTTTCTAGGTTTCGATTTGTGGGTGTGTTGATTTTTAGGTTTCAGTATCTGGGTGTGATGATTTGTTGATTTTTGGACATCTTTGATTTCGTTTTCTTTTGGTTATCAACATAAATTTATTGTGGAACTGTTAGGGTAGCAACAAATTTTTTTAATGATGTTGTGTTAGCAACATTAGGTCATAATGCTGTGATGGCAATATTAGTTATTCACTGTGAACAACTAGGTTTAGACTGGTTGTAGTTTAACTATCAGGTTTAGTGTAAGTATCTTTCAATTTCTGTCTTATCAGGTCTTTGATTCTAACAAAACAATCATTTTTCAATGTGTAGAGAATCTAAAACACAAATATATATGAAAATGACCTTTTTTGTTACGTGATTGTCTCCACTATATTTTCAGTTTTCTTTTATCAGTCTACTTGTTTATTTTTTGTTACTTTACATTCATTTTGTGTGATATACTATGACAGACATTATCTGGAGTAAAGTTACATGTGTTGTATTGCTAGAGAATAGATAAACCACCCATGTAAAGTCTTCATAATCTCTGCATTTCATATATGGAAAATTATTATTATAACTGTTTTTGAAATATTAACCTTCATTGTACCACTGCAACTAGGTTTGAAACATTGAATCTGGTTTGAACTGTATAACATCCTTATTACATCAAAACATGGTTCCCCGCACCTTGTGTACATCCAGACTCGACGTAGCCATTGGCTCCATAGGTTGGGCCAGACCGCCAAAACCTAAGATATGATGAATTTGAAGCCAGAATATCAACCTTGAGGCCATTGCTACAGTCAACAGGATTGCCACTGGTGACCTTCTTTTGTTAGTGGAACTGTGTCGTAACCAGTGTTGTAGGTGGCGAGTGGGGATGTTGCATCACATGATTTGTAATCAGAAGTAGTCACCTCTAAGACATTAGTAGTGTTGGAAAGGAGCTTGGTTCGGGGATGACTTATCCTCTAAAACGGATTCAGAATACTAGTTCTGCTAGGATTAGGATCATAGAGTTTGGTTTAGAGATGACTTCTTGTGCTCAAAAACGTATTCAGAATTCTAGTAGGAACAGGATCATTAGTAAAGAGAGAAGGTTCTGTTAACGCCATTAACAACATGTCAGCAGTAACAATGGTCAAATATCAACAGAGCTAATTAAATTTCAATAATTTTGAGTGGTGAACAATAAAACAGAGGAACGGATACAAAAATTGCTATAGTTCAAGATCAGAATGCAGAATCATTAGCTGTGTAGCCATGAGTATCACCCAACTGACATGTTTATATTATTTCCACCCTCTTTGTTTTTCCCATACTTGATGTTGCAGGATATATCATCAGATTCAGAATCAGAATTTTGACCAACAATGCTCATTTTTATGTGATTTGTGTGTATGATTTAGGGTTTGTGTATAAATTTTTCATGTGTGAGACTGAGAGACTGAACTGAACTCTGTTTTAGAACATTTTGAATGTGTATGAAGTCAGAAGAAGTCATTTTAACTTTTTTTTTTTTTAACCCAGAATTCGGATTTTATTGGAAAAATCCGAATTTCCGATAAGTTAACCTTAACCTTATCGGATTGGGTTTTTTAGAATCCGTCAGATTTTATCGGATTTCGGAATTCCGATAACCCTTAACCTTAACCTTATCGGATTTGTTAAAATCCGACGGATTTTTGTCCGTTGACAGCCCTATCTGTAATGCACCGAACCCTGTACTGTAACGCTTATAAGGGTCTCTGTTCGGATGTGTTACTTCTTTTTAGCCTTTGTAAGCACTTTTTGAGCAATGAAACTATATTTTGAGTGTGTTTCCAATACAATGAGCTAATCACCATCACTGGGGTGACGGAGGAAGCCTTTCTTCCAATAATTAAGTGTTATGTCTATTTTATCTATATTTTCTTTATAATTCTTTTATTATTAATTGCTTGATTAAAATTGAAAAAAATGGTTTTTCTTAAATAGTTGCGTTCTCTTTTGATGAGTCATGCTGGGTTGACTGCTTTTGATGTCTCATGCTTAGGATTTACAATTGTTCTTTTAAAAACCTATTTTTGGCATATTTAGATTAAATTGAGTATAAAATTGTTAGGCATATCACAGAAGTATTGGTGAATGGTGGAATCTTAAACCCTAGTTTTCTTCCATCTATTTTTAAAATCAAATCTGTTTCATCTTATTTATTTTTAGTAATTATAAATTAGGTCTAGAAATTAAATCTTCACAAGTCCGAGAATCAAACCCTTTTACCACTATATTAAAATCACATCACCCCTATGAAAAAGTCTGCAACCCCAATAATAGGGTTCTAATTTAAGTTGTGTAGTTGAGATGGGATTTAGGAAAAGTGTGGTTGAAAAATAGGTAAAACCTTTAAATAAATCAAAGAACTAAAAATTGAAGATATGAAAAAACAAATGGAGCGGAAGATGAAAAAAAGAAGGTTTCTCTTAAATATAGCCCATGCATTTATTATTTATAGCACATATAAAATAAGTGATCAAATTAACCAAACATACCTTTGTAATTATTCTACACATCCAAGAAACTATACCCAATTCTTATATATAACCCTAATAGTTACATAAATTATCAAATTCTTAAATTAAAATAAATAAATTATTACCTAATTTTGATAGTTAAGTTATGTAGATTTGTGGCACAATTAATTATTTTGATGAATATATTGTCAATACCCTCAATCAGTTTTAATGTAATCATGATTGAGAACAAAGAACATCATCTTAGTGAATAATTTCTATAAATTATGTTTATGGAGTTTTAAAAGAATGATTCTAAGAAAAAGTATAAAGATCTTAGTTAATTACACTTGAATTGGTGTTGTTCTGGAGATTTTTAATAAATAATTCAAATTAATTAAAATTATAACTCAATCTAGATTAAAGAAAGAGTTTGAATTTAATTTTATTTTGGGGAAAAGTATAGGAATTAGGGTTTATAATTAGTAATTTGTAAGAATATTATGAGAAGAATCACAATTGGGTTTAATTTGATTTTGGAAGTAAGTAGGAATTAGGGTTTATAATTGGTAAATTTGTAATAATATTAAGAGAACAATTACAAGTAGTTTGAATTACAATTTAGTTTTGATTTAAAGTAGAATTAGGGTTTATTTTTATTTTGGGGAAGAAATAGGATTTAAATTGATAATTAGTAAAGAATTAAGACTTGTTTGATTTTTCACTTTGATTTAAATTTTTTAGTCTATAGATAATAAAATCATGGCTACATATAGGAGAAGCCAAAAAGAATAAATATGAATCTTCTATTGTAATAACTTTCACGGATATAAACCCTAAATTAAGACGGTAATAATTGTTCTGTAATAATAGGTGTATAATCTGTTGTTGTCGTTGTTGAATCTGAATCACATCTCTAGACTGAATTTTCTTGTCGTTTATATTTGGCACAAATAATTGTAAGAACCAAAATTAGACAAGCTACTGATATGAAAATAACTAACAATGCATAAACTAATAAAGAATTTTTCATTCCTGGATACCATACTAAAGTCGGATTACCATAACCAAATTCACCACTAATTCCTCTTTGTATAATCTAAAAATTCCATCTCTTTCTAACGTCGCTTGATATATTATGTCAATAGTATAACCTTTTGTCTTCCTAGTAGTTGTTGTGGTTGATGGGTATTTGCTCCTTCTGTTATGTTTTCGAGTGCAAAATCATTCCAGTCTGTGAGATACAATCTACCTGTATTTCATTATAATTTCAATGTGATAAGCGTAATTTTTTTTTGCCAATACCTCCGCAATTCGCTACACAATACATAAGAAGTCTCGTGGTGGTTTTAGAAAAGTGGTAAAAATAATTCGTTCACTGAGACTTGTAAAGATTCATTTTAGACCTAAGTATAATTCAAACTAGCAATTATATAAAGGATGCTAACAATATTACGAGAAAATGGGACTCAAATTCCACCATTAATCATATTCAAGTGATGCATATAATGATTCTTAACAATTCTAGCTCTTTTAGTGACTTTGTTTCTTTGCCAAAAATAGATTTTAAAAATATTAATTGTAAATCATAAGCATGGCGCATCAAAAGCTCTAAGTCTAAGCATACACCATCAAACAAAATCACAACTAATTAAGAAAAACCATAAATTGATTAAAATCAATGCAAAAAGTCATAAAGAATCAAAAATAATTATCGTTCAATTGTGAAATATGACTTCCTCCATTGTCTCAGTGATTGGGTTTAGCTCATCATGCTCAAAACACTCTCAAAAGATAGAATCATAGCTCAAAAGTGTTTGAAAAAAAGAAAAGAAACAAAAATAACACAGAGAAACAGACACGTTTATAAGCGTTACAGAAAAGAACAACATCCCTTGGTCGCTGTAAAGAAGATATGATATGCGACGGTTTTATTGCCACGGTTCTGTAGTGTTCTTCTGCTCTTCTTCTTCTTCCTCGGGCATGTGAGGTTTTTTTTCTCTCTGAATTTTTTCCCGAGCCTCCTCTTCTTTTTTTTTCTCGATATGTTCTCTCTTATATAACTTTAGGAAACCTAACAACTAATCTTTATTCAATAAGGACTCAAATATCTCTCCAAAACAGATTTAAAAACTCTCGTTAATCCAGATAAAAAAAAAAATCCATTTTCCGGATATTACATGCATTTCCCAACTTGTTTTACGGCATTAAACACTCCTTGTGACGTTTTTTGATAGTTTCTTCTTGTTGGGATAATGAAACAACATTTAAATCCCATTAGACAATAGGTTCACAATAAATCAGGAAACTCTTCATGTGTTAAGGAAATACTCCTGCCATTTTTTTGTTTTGAATTAAAAAAGAAAAGGGGTGCCTCTAATCCAACAGTTGGGTGCCTTTAGTAATTTTTTGGATGCCTTTATCAATCTTTGAGCCAACAAATGTTTATTTCCCAAAAACACCTACAAACACATAAAGTAACATAATAAGTACAAAATTGAGTACTAACAATATAAAGAATTGAGAACAATCAGACACAAAAATGTGTATCATTTCCTTTCTGAATCTATATTATATATCACAAGGTTCCCTTGATTTTGTTGCATTTGTAGTTTATGAGAACCATGCGGACGATCAAATACTGAAACCGAAGAAATTAAAGCATGCCCACTTTTCCGCGATTGGCTACTAAGAATTGTATCAGTAGGAAAGTCGAAACTCTCCCATATTATAAGATTATTAGAATCATATGCAGAGAAGTTACCATTATCGTATATTTTAGCTTAAGATGTTGGTTCCCACATGTCTTGAAGTAAGGATTTTTTTTTACCTTGTGTGGTTTGAAGCAGGAGTTTACCTTCGTTGGTGAAGTGTACTGATGATGCATGATGAAGCGGAAAGTAATTACAATTTGTATTCCAGACTAGGGTTTTATTTCTTAAATGTACCATCCATGGACCAATAATGTATCTATGACAATCACAACATAACGGGTAGAATCCAAAAGCAAAGTTACTCGAGGGAGAAAGCCAATAACTAGTACTACTGGAATTGGATTCAAAATAATCTGACAAATAATAATAAATGGAGATTGATGAACCTCTTGTTATGTTATTATATTCAGAAGAAGAAGAGGATTCAACAACTGAAAGAAGAAGTAGCAATCGGTCAGGGTCGAGGTCGAGGAGGAGGTCCAGAAGGTTTCATTCCATGGAGATCTAGAGAAGAATTCATTGAAGACGTCCAAGGTTTGCTGGATCGGTATAACCTCCGTAAGGAAGAAGAAGATGATAACGGTAACCCCTTTGCTAGAGGGCATCGCGAAGGTAGAATAAATCAACGAGAGGATTCTGATCGCTGGAAGACAGGAATAAAAATAGAGATCCCAAAATTTTATGGTGGTTTGGAACCGGAAGAGTTTCTCTCCTGGGTGAATACGGTTGAGGAAGTATTGGAATTCAAATAAGTACCGATAACAAACGAGTTTCGTTGGTAGTGACTCTGTTTCGTGGGAGGGCTAATTCGTGGTGGCTACAACACAAGCTGCTACGCAGTCGTAAAGGAAAACAGAAGTTAGTATCATGGGAGAAGTTGAAGAAACACATGAGAACAGAGTTTTTGCCACATAACTACATTGGATTGATGTACCAACAGCTGCAAAACCTACACAAGGGAGTACGTTCTATAGAAGATTACACCAAGGAGTTTTACCGACTACTTTCTCTTAACGACTTGTCAGAGTCAGATGAGCAAAAAGTCGCTTGCTATATAGGTGGTTTCCCTCAACAATATTAGGATACACTCAACATGTTTGATTATTGCTCTATTTCGGATGCACATCATAGAGCAAGGCATATAGAGAAACAAGTAGGGCGTAGAAGCTTAAATTGGGGTATCAATGTGGCAGCATCTTCGTCAACACTAAATAAAACCCCAGTTACCACTTTTGGAGGTAGGTGTAATAAGTGCGGAGAATATGGGCACAAAGCCAATGACTGTCAAAAAGCCGAACGAGCGAACAAGGTATTTTTCACTGAAAACGACCGTGAAGAAGATGGCTGGGTAACTGATTATGAAGAGGATCATGAGGATGATTTTGAACCTGTCGATGAAGTAGTTGTTGGAGATAAATGAGTGAACTTTGTAGTAAGAAGAAGTTGTCTCACTCCACGTAAAGATGAGGGCGACATCTGGTTTCGTAACAATATATTCCAGTCGACATGTACGATCGAAGGAAAAATTTATCGTCTAGTTATTGATCCTGGAAGTTGCGAGAATATTGTTGATGAAGAGTTCGTAAAACGATTCAAGCTAGAAACCAAGGCATATCCACATCCATACAAGCTTTCTTGTCTTAAGAAAGGGAATGAGGTAAAAGTAAACAAACGTTGCTTGATTTCTTTTCCAATTGATAACAAATATAAAGATAAAATATGGTGTGAGGTTACTAGTATGGATGCTTGTCGCTTGTTGTTGGGTCGTCCATGGGAATTTGACAGGAAAAGTAGTCATGACGGGTATAAGAATACCTACAGTTTTTTATGGAACGACGTACATATAATACTTGTACCCAGTAAAGAGATTGCACTTACACCATCTACTGGAGAAGCTACCAATCTCTTGTCGTTTAAGCAGTTTGAAGATGAGGTAGAAGATATAGGTGAATTGTATGTGTAGATTGGCAAGGAAGAACAACAAGATGAAAGTAGTATTCCCATTGCAGCTCAACCTTTAATTAAGAAATTTATGGATTTTTTCCTAACGAGTTGCTGGACGAGCTACCACCTCTCCGGGATATACAACATCGTATTGATCTCGTTCCTGGATCAAGCTTGCCAAATAAAGCGCATTGCAAAATGAGTCCTAAGAGCAACTGCAGTCACGCGATTATAACACGGATCAAAGATCACTTTTGATCTTTAGTCCGAAAAATGCAGGCGTAGTGGAGCGATGAAAAGAAGTCGATAATCGTTAAAATCGACTGTAGCTGATGAAAAGTAGTCTTCGATCGCGACTAAACAGGTTACGATCGAGCGGGTTCGTAGTATATCGTTCAGCATCAAGCGGCGTCGTAGAAATTCGCCTAGACCCAAACATAACTCTGGGACAGCGCTCAAAAACACGGGCGCTGTACTAGTAGTTCGCCTGATCAAGCGTTATGCTGAAGCTTTGTCTGGTGAAACGGTGTACCAGGGTAACGCCTACCCACAAACGTGTTGCTGGAACACCGCTCAGTTGGAGCGCATTTCTAGCATGCTGCTTAGCCTAAACATGGTGCTAGCACCCTGCCTAATAAGTGTTATGTTGTATTTGTTTTTTTCCGGTTATGTTAGATACAGTAGGCCCTGAATTGCAAGTTGTCAAGTTAACACCTGGGGTGTTCGAAATGAGATTGACTTTCTCTCCCTATCTTATACCTTGCATGCAGAGGATGTTCACCAAGTAAGAACTCTAACTAATTGATTTTTTTGTTATCGGTGCCTTATAACATGGTCCATCTGTCTCTAATTGTGATGGAGAGTTGAAGTTTTAACCCATTTAGAACAAAATTTGATCAAGCGGGGTGTTAGACCTTCGCCCCATAAGGCGGAGCTTTGGGATATCGCCTGTATTTCGGGCGTGGTGCTCGGATACCGTCCAGAATCAAGCGTTACGTAAGGATTCCGTCCTACATCAGGCGTCACGTTAGGAGACCGTCTCGAGCAAGCGAAATCCTAAAACTCCGCCCGTCTTCCCAAGCACATCGCTAAGACATCGCCCCACCTCAGACGCATTGCCAGAGCACCGTTTGACTATACACGGCTGTTCTTGGGTCGGACTAAAGACTAATTTTATTGATCTTTAGTCTTATAGTCTGATCGTGTGACTGTGGATGCCCTAAGGAGCATGAAGAACTTCGTCGTCAAGTGGAATATTTGCTACATAAAGGATTGATCCGACAGAGTCTAAGTCATTGTGCAGTACCAGCCTTGCTGATTCTAAAAAAAGATGGAACGTGGAGAATGTGTGTTGACAGTCGAGCCATCAACAAAATCACAGTCAAATACCGTTTTCCAATTCACAGATTGGATGACTTGTTAGATCAGTTGTGTGGAGCAAAGGTGTTTAACAAACTCGACTTGAAGAGTAGGTACCATCAGATAAAAATTCGTGAAGGTGATGAGTGGAAGACTGCTTTCAAAACTCGAGAAGGATTATATGAGTGGCTGGTTATGCCATTCGGGTTGACTAAGCGCCAAGTACATTCATGTGTATCATGAATCAAGTACTCAGACCTTTTATCGGTACTTTTGTGGTTGTTTATTTCGATGATATTCTTCTTTATAGTACTAACATGGACTTGCATGTTCAACATCTTCGATAAATACTCTCAGTTCTACGCAGGGAGAAATTATTTACGACCATCAAAAAGTGTTCATTCATGACAGATCGAGTTCTATTTCTCGGTTATGTTGTCACCAAGGACGGAATCAAGGTAGATGAGTCCAAGGTTGAAGCTGTGAGAAATTGGACTACACCTACTAAATTACACGAGGTAAGGAGTTTCCATGGTTTCGCTTCTTTTTACCGGCGCTTTATTCCCCACTTCAGCACCATTATGGCACCCATTACTGAATGCATGAAAAGAGGAAAGTTTTCATGGTCTGAGGAAGCTGACGAAGCTTTTGAAGCTGTCAAGACAAAGCTGATAATTGCACCACTATTGGTGTTACCTAATTTTAGCAAGCCGTTTAAACTACACTGTGATGCATCGAAGGTGGGAATTTGAGCTTTTTTGAGTCAGGAAGGACGACCTGTAGCGTATTTTAGTGAGAAGTTGAATGGTGCTAAGCTAACTATAATACTTATGATATGGAGTTTTATGCTATAGTTAAAGCCTTGAAGCATTGGCGTCACTATCTAATTCATAACGAGTTCATTATGTTTTATGATCATGATTTTTTGAAGCACATCAACAGTCAAGAGAAGCTTTCTTCTAGACATGGTAAGTGGGATGGTTTTTTGCAAGAGTTCATTTTTGACTGAAGCACAAAGCTGGGTCGCAGAATCAAGTTGTTGATGCCTTAAGCCGAAGGAGTATGATACTCAACACCATGCGAACTGAGGTAATAGATTTTGATTCATATTTTGACCATATTCTAACCGATCCGAACTTTGCGGAGATTGTGGATGATATCATTTCAGGCAAAAGAAGTGATTACCGTATGCATGAAGGATTTCTCTTTAAAGGTAACCAATTGTGTATTCCTGATTCTAGTCTCCGATTGAAGATTATTAAGGAGTTACATGACGAGGGGCATATGGGAAGGGATAAGACTATCCAACTTGTTTCAAAGTCATATTATTGGCCAACAATGAGGCATGAAGTTTCTAAATTCGTGGATAGATGTCGAATCTGTCAAGTTTCAAAAGGAAAAGCAACTAATGCAGGGTTGTACATGCCATTGAAAGTTCCAAGTCAACCCTCGACAAATTTGAGCATGGATTTTGTATTGGGTTTACCTCGAACTCAGAGGGGACATGATTCAATATTTGTAGTTGTTGACCGTTTTTCAAAAATATCCCATTTTATTGTTTGCAAGAAGACTACTAATGCACTGAAGGTAGCTGAATTGTTCTTTCATGAAGTGTATCGTCTACATGGATTTCCATGTTCAATTGTTAGTGATCGAGACACAAGATTCCTTAGTTATTTCTGGAAAACCTTGTGGAAATTAGCTAATACAAAGCTTAACTTCAGTAGTGCGTATCATCCTCAAAGTGATGGCCAAAAAGAAGTTGTGAATCGTTCGCTGGGTGATATACTACGGTGTATGGTTGGATACAATCCGAAGAGTTGGGATCAAAAACTTTGCCAAGCTGAATTTGCATTTAATCGTTCAGTAAACCGTAGTCTGGGTATGAGTCCGTTCGAGGTTGTTTATGGATATAATCCACGAGCACCAGTAGATTTAGCACATTTTCCTGATCTGAAGAGAATTGAAGTTCGTGTCGAAGAACGTATCCAACAGTTGCAACAGGTTCACAAGTTGGCTGAAGAACAGTTGCTTCGAGCTAATGAGAGGTATAATGAGGCGGCAGATAAGAAACGCAGAGTTTTGGATTTTGCAGTAGGATATTTCGTGTGGGAAATATTGACAAATGATCGTTTTCCAGTTGGCGAGTATAACAAACTGGAGGCGCGCAAGATTGGTCACTTGGAAATTATCGCGAAGATTAATCCTAATGCATACAAGTTAAAGCTTCCAAGTCACATACAGACTTCTGATGTTTTTAATGTCAAACACTTGGTTCCGTATAAGGGTGATAATTCTGATGATGACCAAGAAAATTCGAGGGAGAATTTCTCTCAACCCCGGGAGAATGATGCAGATGAGCAGGCTATAGCCTATTTGGAGGCCAAAGACCCGAGTATCGTAATTTAGCTCAAGAGGGGTCCATTTTGATTGGAAACGGGCCAACGATCAAGACATGACACGACTTCGTCTAATGGTCTTCAGATTTTAGTCCAAATTCCATCGTTTAGGGCTTCAAACAGGCGTTTTTGCTATTTTAGGAAAGTTTTTGTTTTGTTAATAACTTCTTCGTTAGGAGTCCGTTTGGGTCTCCATTTGCGGAAAATAGTTTTATTTTATGAGTACTTTCATTATTTTTGGTCGACCAAAATTTGCCAAAAATAGCAAATTAGGGTTTGAGTCGGTTTAGTTTTTTTTTTCATCCTTTCTTGACTAGCAAGTTAGGGTTTTTCCCCAAGTCTATAAAAGAGTCCTCTATATATTTTTTTAAGCAGTTGAATTTGATTAATGAGAATTATTTTCTTAAACTTGTTCAAGTTTAATTGATTATTATTTAAAGTCGGGAAACTGAAGTCAAAATAATTATCGTTGTTCATAGTCGATATTCCTATGAATATTTGAAGTCTGAACAAAACCTCTCTTTTTTTTCTTTTCTTTATTATCCGCTACATCAGTTTTCCATATAATATGTGAGTATTCTTAACGGAACTCAACCATATGTAAACAATTTGTTCTTTATCTTACACTAGGGCACTCCAGCTACGATGTGGATGGGCGACATATTCAAAGTATGTATCCTCTCTTCCACGATTGACACATTTATCTTTTTACAACTAAATTTTCAGAATGGTTTTATAACCAAATATCTCTAACTATCTATCTTAAATTATAATAGTGCCCAAATTACCTAAAAACAAGTTATTCCTTCATAATTTTATGCCTTATTTACTAATCATATATTTTCTTTTTATTCAACATCTTATAATGTTAAATCAATAACCAAAATATAAAATCGATATTTTTTTTTTAAATGTCAATCTACATTCAACTCTTAAATGACAACTAGATGTTGCTCGGTCCTTCCCTATTCAACTTCCACTGTGTAATATTAGTGCTAATTGTTTTGTACTCTATATAATACATGCTAGTGTTGCTATATTGAAAAAACTCAAAAGAGAAATTTACAGTATCATCATGCCAAGGTGATGTCCAAGAACTAATTACTTCTTGGAGTTTTAGCTAATGGCGTTTTTACTCTTTTTACTCATAAATAAATAAACAGAGAGTTAAAAAAGAAGAAAATTTACCAGGAAACCGTCAATTAATATATTTTTCTAATAAAAAGTTATTTCGAAGATTTTAATCTGAAAAAAAATCATTATGTGAGAAAAAAGAGTAAATTTGGCTCTAATCTTTATATAATAATAGAGTTTTTTTGAGGGCTCTCATTCACCGGAGCCTGTAATTCACCAGAGCTTCTGGTTGATTTTGGTCCCACCAAACGTTTTAAAGGAAGTTTATTTGACGTGGCCCAATAGAAAACGTGGAAAAATATTTTTGGCCCCATGAAATTTTTAATTATGGAAAACGTATTTTTTGTTGCCCAATAGCAATTATCTCAAATAAATATTGTCGCCAAAAATACATAAACAAAATCATCAAAGAAATTAATCACGGTTTTATCATGATAATCAAAAAATTAAATCAATCATACATCAATCACACAATCGATCACATGATCATCACATAATAAATAAATAAATAAAATGTAAAAAAAATTTCTAGTATCCAATGTCCGTTTACAATTCTTAAAAATCAGTAGTTTCCTAATTACAACTCCATTCTATCGATTAAACTATAAAAATAAACTATACCTATAGATTACACTTCCAACGAGAAATTGAAAAAATAGAATTAATTAGATTGGTCGTGGGTACTAACCTTTTGATCGGACGGTGAATCTCTTTTGCGCATAACTTTATTAGTGGTCCTGCACAACAGTTAAAATTTTACATAATTATTAGAATTCCGGGGAAAAAAAAAGAGAGCAAAGATTATGATCTAGAACAAGCTAATACAAGAACTAGCATGAAAAAAAAATCAAGCAATATCAGAATAATGAGCCTGATTTCAGTATTACTTTTCTTAATTTTGTTTTTACCATAATTAAAACTAAAAATAGGTTTAAAATAAAAAATGGTTTAAATAGGGCGAATTTTTTAATTTATAATGTCTTGATATGTTGCATATTTTGTGTGCGAAAATATGTGTAGCCACTAATTGCGGCAATATGAGTCTGTCCAAATTTTTCACCACTTCTACGTTATTGTTTCCTAAATTAAATATTTTTTCCCAGGTTCGATATTTTGTTTAGATGTAAATTTTTTGGTTTGGATGCTCTCATATAAAGAGCAAAGGTAGGTTCTTATTGTTTTCGCGGTGATTTTTTTTCTCTCTGTTAGGGTTTTGACATTATTTTTTTTACTTTTATGTTTCTTGATTTTATTATTTTTGATGATAGACGTCGTGTCTTTATGTCTAATATTATTAACGTTGTTGTTTGGCTTGCAGATGCTATGGTGTTTTTTTTTGTTATATTAGCGATTAAACAACCCCCAACAATGACGTGTATAGATGAGGTGATATTCATTGTTTATGTTTTGGGATTTTTATACTCGCATGTGTATTTTGTTTTGCAAATGTTTTTTTATCGGCAACTGCGTTCGTGGGTTTTCACGGGTCAGATTTATGGCCGTCTAAACAGGCACAAGCAAGGGATAAAACCGTGAAAATTTATTTTGATGTTTTTTAGTTTTTTCTTTGTTTTTTTTATAGTTGCAATCAGAATTTGCGGTAGTCAAGAGAAATAGCAATGGGTATCGTAGCAGGTTGTTTGGATGTTTTGTGGCCATGGCAGTAATCTCGATCAAGGTAAGGTATCGTGAAACGCTGTTTTTTTGTATATGGGGTATGATAGATTGATCGGTGGTGTTTCCTATGAAATTATAGCATGATATAGTTTCAATTTCCTAAATCGGACGACGTAACTGAGAGCCAAAGAAACTCGGGGTTTACTTGGGTTAGTGAGATCATTGATCAAACAACCCATTCCTGGAATTTACCTATCATTAGGAACCTCTTCTCCAGAATCCAATTTGATGAAATTTCGATCATCCCTATCCTCCCGGGAGGAAAGGATGAAATGGGCTGGAATCTCACCACCAATGGGTCTTTCTCTGTCGCTTCAACCTACAAAAATTTAGTTCAAAAAAATATGTCATCCACAAGATCCAGTATGGTGGAATCTGGAATTTGGAAAAATATATGGCTAATCAAAACCCCTTACAGAATAAATCTCCTCATCTGGAAATTGGTTAAACAAACCTTGAAAGTCAGAAGTAAAATTTTCAAACATAAGGATGTTTCGGAACAACTGTGCCCTATATGTAATAAGCATGTAGAAACAAGTACCCATCTCTTTATGCATTGTGATTTAGCTAAGAAAATATGGCAGACCCTCTGGCCCAACCTGTACACCAACATGCTGTCTTATAATTGCATTGTAGAATGGATAAAATCCTGGCATAAGCATAACATCATGATTTCATTCAAAAATAAAGTTTTGATTGCCTATATAACCCATATCCTTTGGAGAATCTGGAAACACAGGTGTGACATTATTTTTGAAAAGGTAAAACCCAATCCCAGTACTGTCCTGCACATCATAGCCAAAACTGTTGTCTCTCCCCACACCCAACCCACCATTATCAACAACATGTCTTCCAATAATCAAAGCAATCGTCTCATCACCAATTACAATCAATCCCAAAGCACCCACAGACACCTCTTGTCAGGTAATGGCACTCGCCAAGTCCCCTTAGCCCATCATCACAACCCAGTCGATCCTGGTATCCATGAACCAATAGCAGCAGATACCGAAACAATTAGGGAGCCTAACCAATTTTGGAAGCCAGTTTCCCATTCTCCAACCCAACCAAGTGGATCAATTCATACCAGCACCAACACCTATCAGGTCCCAGCTATAACCATAACCGATCCATCCTTTCAAATCCAGGCGAAACATAAGCAGTACAATATGAAGGCCATTACTTCTGAACAGGGATTTGTGTCAAATTGGGTCTCTACAAATACTGACTATGTTATTGTAAATTTCGATGGTTCCTTTTCTATATCTGACTATGCAGCAGGATATGGAGCAATAGCTCGTACCCCAAAGGGCACTTTCATAGCAGGTTTTTCGGGTGTGGCTAGGGTCGGGTCTAGTCATCAGACAGAAGCTAAGGCAATGAGAGAAACCTTCATTTGGGCTACAGAGCAAGGATGGAGCCACATTTTGTTTCGGGGAGATGCAAAGATGCTCATCGACGACGTCAATGACATCACGACTTCGAGTCCTTGGTCCTGTCATGCTTTAGTAGTAGACTGTAAAAGACTACTAAAGTCAATTCGGTTTTGTAATCTTTCCTTTATTGGAAGAGAGAAAAATAAGATAGCAAACTCTATCGCTAATTATGCTCGCTTAAATGGGGTGGGAAAGAAATGGAGCGATCCTTCTCCTTTCCTTACCCAATTAAGGTGGTGTTTGTTTTTTTTCACTATATAGTGATTATCACTTTAAAGTGAAAATCACTTTAAAGTGCTTGCACTTTCAAATGTTATTTTGAAGTGCTGTGTGTTTGTTTTCTAGGCACTTTAAAATGCTATTTTGAAGTGCTATGTGTTTGTTTTTTCACTTTAAAGTGCTTTTTATGTTACAACTGTCTATTTTACCCTTAAATACGTTTCTTCCATTTTATAAAATTCATCATCATTCCACATGATAAAAACATAATAATATCAACAAATCCAAAACTACCAAACAAAAGTTTAAATTCACGACAAACATAAATACAAGAACCTTAATTGTTGTTAAGAGTAACTACTTTGTTGGCAATTTCCTCACGAAGCTGGACCATTGCAAATTGATCTTGAGGCCTAAATGTTTCGGAAGGAAGCATCGGATCTTCGTTGTCGTTAACCACAAAATCATCATCTTCATATTGCGAAAACAACTCATCATTAAGAGAATACCGACGAAGATAGTTATGAACCGTCATACATGCAATTACTATATGTGTCTGCGTACGCAAGCTATAAGATGGCATTCTTTCTAATATTTTAAATCTATTCTTCAATACACCAAAAGTCCTTTCGATCACGTTCCGTAATCGAGCATGAGCACGATTGAATGCTTCATCTTTACTAACCGCGGGACCAGATCTCCAACTTGACAACCAATATCTTTGACCCCGATAAGGAGCCATAAAACCCCTCGTGTGCGAGTAAGCAAGATCACATAAATAATATTTATCACAACAAAGAAGCAAGACAAATAAATCATGACCAATACACTAGTTATAATTATTCATTAATTAGATAAGAATAAAAATTTTTAAATAAAATTAATATAAATTACCTGGAGGAGGAAGTGGAAACTTAAATGCCGGGTTACGAATACTTTCACATAGCACTCTGGAATCGTGAGCTACACCTTCCCACCCAGCTACCACATATAAGAATTTCATATCGAAATCACATATAGCCATGACATTTTGAAAACATTCTTTCCCACCTCTTCCTCGGTATGAAATTCTCTTTTCTGGTGGAACGATTGCATGGATTAGGGTACCATCTAATGCTCCAATTGCTCCTTTAAATGGTCCTTCCCGAAGGCGTTGATGCGTTCGAATTGGTGGCATAGGTTTGTCAAATGCTGGCGGGACTATCATTTCTTTAGAGAATTTCAACATCGCTTTCAACACTTCGTGAAAATACTTACTAATAGTTTGTCCGGAATGTTGAAACTGATTTTTAATCATTCGGTTTGATTCAACATGACCAATTGTCATCAAAAACATTGCAACCTTCTCTTCAACATCTAAATGCTTGCTATCAGTAAGCAATCCATTCTCTCTGAAATATGAGCATAATTGAGTAAAGCCATGAGTGTCCATTCTAAGTAGATCATACATTACAATAGGTGCTCCTTTCATCAACTCCTCCATGTAAGCTTTACCACTAAGAGACGAGACACATATCTTTTTTCGAGTACCATTACTTTCTTCAGATTCTTTAAGCCATAAAAGAGATGCCATTGCCATAAGCATAAACTTTTCTTGTTCCTTGCACAAGTATATGAATAGTTCCCTGATTGAGTTCACCATCTACAATATAGAAACAAAACATTATAACATAACAAATTCAACTTAGAGATATATAAAACGAGCATATATCAAACACACATAAAAGAGGATAATCATCATTCATCATGAACAAGAACTAAACATGAAACATAATTCAAACTCATGTAAAAAAGAGTTATCACCATTCATCCAAAACAAGCATTACACAAGTTTTAATCCAAATTAAACAAAGTACCAACATAATTAACCAAAATAATATTTTGTTTATCAGTCTTGACTTCAAAATATAGTGTCAAAAAGATTTAACAAAAAAAAGTGTGCAAGCATAATACTATATCAATATCAAGCATCTGCAAGGCTACGAACATATGCTGCTTTCATCTCGATGTCTTTTAGCATTACAAAACCCTTACGATAATCACCACTAGATACCATCTTGCTCCATGCTCGACCGACAATAGTTCTATCTATGCCGATTTCTGGCATATCAAGCATTGCTTCTAACAATTGAAGACATTCAACAGAAGAGTAAGCTCTTGTTTCCTCCTCTTCAACTTTCTTCCTAAAGTAATCTAAACCTTCCTTGTTGTGCTCCAAATTCTCCTTCAACATTCCAAAAATCTCACTAAATTCCCCACTTTTTCTTTTTCTTTTCTCATAAGACTTTGCACTTATGTTTGGGGGATTCTTAGTTGCAGAACTCTCCTCATTTGTGACATTAATGGGTACATTCATCTCACTCGCATCGCCTGCAGAAGTTAGAAGATCATCATCCAGATGTACCCATGTATCAAACTCCACATCATTAGGTACATTAACCTCAATCTCATCATATTCAGCATCCATGCTACTGCATGCCCCGGAACCAGTTGCAAAAGTGCCCTCGAATAACTCCTCCAATTCCTTCCAGTTAGGTAAAGGGTTCTTCCTAAATTTGCTGACCCTCCCGTCTCTCTGGTTATGTGATAATAAATTAGAATACTACTAGTTAGACTATATAGTTAATCAAATGACAAATTTTTACAACTATAAAATGAATGACTACTTGCCTTGATTTCTGCTGCCCAAACTTCATCTGGCCAATCAAATGTTCCAGTTTCAGCATTATAACCATGGCCGGTTTTGTGGGTCAATGTTCTCCACACCATGTAACTCCTTTTCAAATTGTTTCACTTATTTTTCACAGCCTTTTGATCAAATTTTTGTTGGAACTTGGTGTTTAGTGTAGTATAGATGTGAGTCCATGACTTTAAAGAAGTTCCTGAGTATCCGTGTTGATTAACCGCCTCCAAGCATAAGCGGATAAACTCCTTCTCCATTTCAGGCTTCTCTTTCCATACATGAGGACTTCTTTTCTCATTCTTATCTATCTTGTTTCAAATCCTACACATATATTTAAGACACATAATGCAAAAATTAAAACTCTGCTATTCAGGAAGCGGTAACTAGAGTATATGCAATTATACTACATTAATATCTCATTTTTAAGCTCTAGGATTTATGTTAACTTTCTGAATTTATGGAAACTTATCACATCAAATCAAGCGCATAATTAAGCACACAACACAAAACAAAACTCTCTCTCTAAGCACACAACACAAAACAAAACTCTCTCTAAGCACACAACACTATTCAAGTGGGAGTTCCCTCCTCCATAAGACTTAAGCCTAAGGAAGCAGCAGAAATTCATTTGGTTTCATAAATGATAAAACCTATCCTCACTACGTGCGGAACAATCAATTGGTGCTGAAATGAGTATTTCTTATGCAGGAGTTACAGGAGAATACATAGAGAGTGATAAAACTATCATTGAAACCGAACTTCTTGGCAAGTTGATCATGTATCTATGATTCATGCTATGAGAAGTATATTGAAGTCATGCATTACTTTTTCAAACCATCATCATCGATCTTGCATTCAAGTGGATTAAAGGAAAACAGAAAATTATCTTCAATAAAAAAAAATCAATTTCATAATCAAACGTCAGCAAGAATACCAATAAATTGATATGCATCAGCCTGTTGGTGCTGAAATGTCTTTGCATTCTAAAAAAGCCTACTTTATGAACGGGTTTTAAGGTTAAATTCTTAGGCTCACAGGATATAAACTTATGTTCGGACTCTTATCACTTATCAGGGAGCTTATGTGACAATGCCTCAAGATTGAAAAGATACATTTGGGTCCATCCACTGAAACCAAACTCCTCCAAATTATCACGTCACACTCTACATGGATCATGAATCTATATAAGATACAAATTTCTTTACACAAAGAAGTTGACAACAAGTTGTTCTCTCTAAGTCCCTCCTAAGTTCCTATTGAGGTAATGCCATCTCCTATACTATATAACAAAGAAATGAACAAGTCACACTTGACACAACGTCTAGAATTTAGATATAGGGAGTGGAAATAGAATACTATCAACAAAGCTGAGGTTTCCCTGCGTGCAAGTCTGCCTCATGGCATGAGTTACACCAAGTCGTCGAAGAATATAAACCTGAAGTAAACATAACAACGAACATAGACAATGTTGATTTATTTTATGAATTACGAACAACAAACCAAAACCCATTGCTATAATTGTAAAACAAATGTTTCAACTCCTCTATACTAACAATGGTAAAATAGAGATATGATATCCATCACGTTGACAATTACTAAGATAACTCCTAGAGTAATTATGCTTCTCTGTTATAAGTCTGTTACTTGATCCACTTCCACTGATTCTCTTGCTCTAAACATCACAATATCTGCCTATTCATATACTCACATACATGCTACCTTTAAACAGAAGTCAAGCACTGAAAATAAAAGAAGCTATACTCCTATGTTACCACTTTTTGCATACAACTCAACATCGCACCTACAAGCGTTTTAAAGGACAGTCCTCTGAAATCCCTACCAAACAAGAGAAACTCACATTCAAAAATTCACCAAAACAGACAAATTACAGCGTAAAATAATCAATTTCAAGTATTCAACTATTTATCTAGCAAAACCTACATAAAGAAAATAATAAGAACTTCTAAATCCAATTAAGAAGAAACAAATTTCAAGTACTAAACTCTTAATACAAAACAATCAAAAATCTAAAGAAGTATCTACTAATCACAATAGATCATGATCAAAACCCAATTTCCAATCAAAGAAGGAAACAGTTAAGATGAGTTATAACATAAGAAGTAAGAAAAACCTGATTCTTCTCTCTATCTATGACCAAGTACAGTACCTGCAAAACAAGAAATACAATTAATATGTAAATTTCTAAATAGAGCAATTATTATGAGAACCCATTACTCCGAAACCTTATATAAACAAAACCCACCTATCAAAACCTCTTTACAATCCTAAAACTATAATTAATTTCAAAGAACTTCTTTCAGGCATTTCATCAAACAATGATTGAGCATTTTTCATAAATGTTAAACTGATTCAATTTTGGTCAAACAAACTATAACCTAGAATGAATAGACACAATCAAGAGTTCATGAATCATAACAATTGTATTAATCTCTATAAAAAACTGTACAACATAATCCATGACTGTTAAAACTCAATGATGAAAAGAAGGGTACAGTACTATCTGGATCATAGATGTATACCCTAATTGGTAATTCATAGATGTATACCCTAATTGGTGAATCCAAAGTATTAGTAGTGCTGGAACTGTTTTTGTTGTTGTTACAGAGGGAATTTGGAAGTGGGAAGAACACGAACATCAAACTAAAATCAACTATACCAATAAACTGATAAACAGAAATGAAGAGAAGAAAGAAGAAGATTATACATACCTCAAATTTGTTGCAGTTTGTAATTCCACGGTGGGAGTTTAGAGAATGGTAATTCCACGGTGGGAGTTTAGAGAATGGTTTTAAGATTACGGTGGGAGTTTAGATAGTTTAGTTTTAGGTTTGTAGGGATAGAGTTTAGAATAATGATATTTGTTAAAGGGTTAAATAGGTAGTAAGTGATAATTATTTGAAGTGGTAAATTTGAAGTAGCTTTTTGCTACTTCATATTTAGCACTTCAAATCATCACAATTTGAAGTGATAATCACTATATAGTTAAACAAACACCCCATTTTTTCTGGGTCCCACCATTTTAAAGACATTTGAAGTGATAATCACTTTAAAGTGCAAAAAACAAACACCACCTAAATATAGACATCTGTAGCTCTCTTTTCAAGTAATGAATTTTCGTTTTTAGTCAAAAAAAAGAAAAAGAAAAAATAGTTTCAATTTCCTGACCTATTTTATCATCTAGGGTTTTACCAATTTAGTTATGAGTTCTCTCTTTTTGCTGTGTCCGGATTTAAATCCACAGTTCACAGCTACAACTCTATCCGTTCTTCACAATTATAATTCCTGGCAACCTAACTATAAGCTAACCGTTGCTATTCGTGGTGTAGATTCAGAGTTATTGCTGTTCAAATCCAATCCTGTTTGTGGAAAATTTTAGTGAAATATCTATTTTCTGAAGCCAAAAATAATCGGTAAATTTGTAATCTGTACCATCTAACTCTTCTTCTTCGTTCTCTTTTCCTTTCTTTCTCGGCCAAATACGTTATGGTGTAAATTTTTTCAGTTTTTTTTTTACATGGTAAAGTAGAATCAGGAAGATGTGTGGCTTTTTAGAGTTGTTGTAATCGGATTGATGCAGCAAAACGTTTAGTTATTGAAATTTATTAGTTTTTTTTTGTTTGGATTGATTAATTTGAATTATTAAAATCATCCAAATTTATTTTAACTAATTTGAATTAGGGTTTATTTGATGTGAATGCTGTAGAAATTTATTAGTTTTTCTTTTTGTTTGGATTGATTAATTTGAATTATTAAAATCATCCAAATTTATTTTAACTAATTTGAATTAGGGTTTATTTGATGGGAATGTTGTAGCTGAATTGGTGCGATGACATTTAGTTTATGTCCACATTAATACTTTAACACTGAGCTCACTTAGTTTTAATGTTCATTGTGGTTGGTTCCTGATGCAGGTCTAATTTGTCGATGACGCTCGTTATGGTTGGTTCCAGTTAAAGATGGCGGGGATCAAGTACAGGTAAAAAATGTTAAATTAGCTCATTATTCAGCTTTTTACCATGGTTTGCAACCATTTATATCAATTTCCCCCCCTCCAAATTCAGCTCAGGACCAGTTAAGTTGGCTTATGGGTTTGATTCAAAAACCTATACTACTGATCTGACTATATTCACTGATGATCATAGTCAATTGTGTTGCATTAATGCTTTAGCGCTGAACTCATGTAGTTTTAATGCTCACTATGGTTGTTTCATAATGCAGGTCTAATTTGGTCGACGTCGCTCATATGATTGGTTCCTAATACGGGTAAACCTTTTGAACTTTGTCAGGAGTTGTACTGTTATTAACAAACAATTTGGTTTTAACGTACTCATTTACATTTTCCGTAGAAGTTCCATTTTCACATATTGATTACTGCCGACCGAGAATTTTTGGCTCAAAAGAGTGCACCTCATTGTGATTTTTACAATGTTAGAAAGGTTGATACACATACATCATTCAAGCTTGCGTGAATCAGAAGCATCTTCTATGCTTCATCAAGTCAAAGATGAGAAAAAACCCTGGTGAGGTACTGTATGTTTTAATTTTGTAAAGATTGCTTAGTCAATATATTTAACCTCTCTTTGATCAATCTACTTACTGGCATCCTGCGAACTTTTCCGTCTTTGGATAATTTCTTTGAATTCAAATTTCAACTTACCTTTCATTGCATTGATCATGCAGGTTGTCATTTGCCGTGATGGATTTATCCAACTCCTGAGGAAGTCTTTGAAAGTTTGGGTTTGACAGGGTATACTTTGATTTCTTTCGTTGGTAATTCTAATAAGAACCAATTCTTGATCCACTTTGCAAAGAAAGAGGAAGTAATGGTGGTGGTAGCAGAATTGTTTGTAGACTCAAATTATATGAGAATTGTGGAGTTGTTGCGTTTTGTTCTGAATTTGGTAAAGAATTCTGAATTTGATGATATGATGTTAGTAATGGGAGGGGTTTTAAGCTACACCAACTTGCATGTTTGCCATTCTGTCGTGCACTGGATTTGGCACCTATTTCAGTATCTACTGTAAATTTGTTGTTGGAATTGGTGTCTCTGAGGGCTGAGGCTCTAGCGTCATATGATGGATCTGGATTATTTTTATTTTTTTTTATATCATGGGGATATCATCAGTTACTTCTACGTAGTTTGATTTAGTATCATCATATTACAGAAGTTGATCACTAAATGAGGTTTAAGATTTAGTCTTCCCCTAAATGAAAAGTAATGTATGTAAGTAAGGTTATGGCTATGTAAAACAGAGGTGAGAGGTGTGAAAAGATAACTGACATAGAATGTAAGCTTTGTTAAAAAAAAAACGGTTTTTGGGATTAAAAAAAACCGGTTTTGGGATTATAGTTAGGGATCGCTCATATGGATTTGTAAAGCTTTTGGTCATATGCTGGAAAGCCAATTGCATCTGACGGAATCAGAAGAAGACTTTGACAGAATGCAGTATCAAAGTGGTGGTGGTTCTGGGTTAGGTGGTATTGATGATAGATGGAAGGTTCAGCAACAACTACAAAAGATTCAACATCTTATGGTTGTTGATGATTGGAGTAGTAGGTCTTTATTCTCTTCCGCCTGGGTATCCAAAAGATGAAAATCATGTTGACTCTGGGATAGTCAGACTGAATAGAGTGGTCCTGATGGAATCATTGGGTTCCCTGGATACGGACTTGATGGCAAGCAAAAGAGCTTTGCTTATATCTTATAGGTGAGATTTTACTGTCTTCATCGTGTTTTTTGTCCCTAATAGTCTAGATTTTTTAGGCTTACTTTTTGTGATATGTTTCTTAAATGTTACACAATGGATCAATTCACATCACTAGGCTCAAAGTTTGATTCTTATATTGTTGTCTGGTTTGCTTCTTGCAGGGGATTGAGTGGAATATCGCAAGTTAAAATGAAAGTATCCTTGATCAGAATATTAGGATAGGGGTGCTAGATGTAAGTTGACTGTTATTTTCAGCTTTTACTCTCTTCAATAGGCTTTACTATTTTTTTTATATTTCTTATAGTTCTGGTATATATTGTACACCTTGGATTAGTTAACTAGGCTCAGAATATTCTTATCTGATTGTAGGCATCTGTAGGAGGTAATCATATGCGTTTAGTGCCTGTAATCCCAAATATTTGTGAAGAAGCTTCACAAAGCCCCCACGGTGTTCCCAGCCAAGACTATGAGACCCCACAAATGCCTCCTTAGTTTGTTTGTGTTGGCAGTAGAAAACCATACTAAGTTCTTGCAGGGTTTTCAGACTTCTTGGTTTGTTACTATGCTAGGTTGTCTTAATTCCAGTAACACATTTTGACATTACAGTATGAACAAGATTAAGGTCCCTTAGGTCCCGTGAAGGTACCTCTTCCATTAATCTGTGATTTTTAGGATTTCGTTTTTTGCTAATCAGTATAGGTAATTTGTAAAATGATTGCACCTGTGCTTAATCTCCTCTTCCATTCAATTTTTGTTTATTACCTCGAATGTTAAATCCCTCCACCTCTCTCTCAAGTACGTGTGTTCAAAAGCTTAACCATTAATAGCACAGTGATATATATCTACACTTGGGTAGTTGATTCATTCAATTCTATGAAGTTTCTCATAACCTGTTTGTCATTTGTTCGCAGGTATGAACGAAAGTGTAGAGGTCGATTGGTGCCGCTTCCCTCATTTGAATACAGCTCGGGTGAGTTTTTTTATCACTTTCAAGTCTTTGTTTGTTCTGTGATGAAAATTGTTGATTTTAAACTTTTTGATCATCTGTAGTTTTTATATGTGCAGGTCTTATTGATGCATATGCCAGTTTTGAATCTTTTATTGTTGTACATATGCTTACATTGATTTACTTTTAAGGTAAGTTTAATATGAAACTAAATTATTGTTTTGTCATGTCTGGCTCTCTATCCTAATCGTTTTTATTTTGTTACGTCTTGCTCTCCATGAGAGTGGATTGCACAAGTTAGTGACTAGGTGGTGTAAGTGTGACGTGCAAAAGTTAGTCATGCACGAATGTGCGAGTCTATGAAGAGTGGATTGCACAATTTAGTGACTGGTGGTGTAAATGTGATTGCAAAAGTTAGTCGTGCACGAATGAGTGAGAGTGGAGTGCACAATTGTTTTTTGAGAGTGTACTGCAGCTCCCTTGGCAGTCCAATGGGCTGATCACATATTAATCTGTTAGAATGGCGCTGTCAACCCTTTTTGGCAGAAGCAATGGAGATCTCCAAGAAGTTGCATACAAACACAAAGGGCCACCAAGCAGCGGATTAAGTGGGAAAACATGCTAAGATTGCAAGACCTCTTTCTTTTGGTTCTAATGCTCTACCTTTTGTTTCCAGTGAAGTTGTCTGATTTTAATATGGAACATCATGATGTTACAATAGTGAGCAAACTCTTATCTAATCTACAATCTTTGGCGAACAAAAAAAATAAAAAAGGGGGCATCGCATCTCCATCGGTTCCTTCGATTTACATATGTTCATCTTTTCAGTACTCAGAGCATTTGGTGTGTACAAATAGAAACAAGAGCTTAAAATAAAATTATGTTAAGTTGAAACTTTGTTAAAATCTCTAATGTTAGACTCAACGACTTCTAAATTTTTTTAACTTTACTTTTATAATTGCAGGTATTAATATTGAAATACACGGAGATCATAAGGCATTGGGTCCTTCAGAACTCGAGGAGTATGATGATTTGATGATATTGCAAATACACGACGCATATAAGAAGGAACTTGGTTGTGGTCAAGATCAACCTGTTATGTGGCAAATCCATCTAACAAAAAAGGGCTTGGTATCTCTTCCGGTAGTAATGAAGTCTTTATTTGACTCGCATTCTATTACTGATCTGATTCTGGAAGACATCATTATGGGATAGTTCTATGTTATGTTGTATTTTTGGTTTTATTGTTCATTTGGACCATTCTTTGTAAATATTTTCTTTTTTAATTAAACATTAATTTCTCTCAAAAAATAAAAATCACAGAATTAGATTTGGACAATTTTGGAAAATCACATCTTAAAACAGTTTGAAATTTAAGTTTTGAAATCCCATTAGAACGACTACTGAATTCCTTCAACCTCAGTTTGAATTTTCTGCTCACACACTTGACTTTGATTTTCGTCGTCTGCACAAAACAGGCACTAGAAGGCATCATGTAATAAAAAATATAGAGAACTCTCAAGACCCTCAAAAGTTGACGGTCCCTTAAGGTATATTATTTCAGTCAAAAGACTCGCATGATTTATGCAGCCTGCTGTCATTAAATGTAAGTTTCAGAAAAAGTAATGTTTAGTTTGATAGTGACATCAGTGTGGTTGCCACTTGAGAATCTCTCACGTAAACAGTTATCAAGAACACTCAATCCCGTTACTTCAATCTTTGCAGGTAAGGAAGACAATTCTGAAGATCAGTTCTTTTCCATGCATCAGGCAAATGTTGAAGGGAATGAAGATCCACCTTTGGAGCCTATATTGCAGTGTATATAGTCAATGCGAGAAAGAGAAAAAAATCCAATTAAGTGCCTGAAACAAATACTGGACAGTTAACATCTGTGAACGAATTGCTTATTACACTATTGTTGAATGTGTTGTTGTCACTGTTGTGAGGGATGGTATGAAACCTATCCAATATGGGTACATTATGTGCAGACAAGGAATATCAAAACATGAATCTGATTTAAATTCCAGCGGGCCAAAAAAGAGTATGTTAGTGGTGTCTGAGTTCATTGGGTGTTCTCCTTCACTTAATGGTGCAATCCGTGTCAACCCATGGAACATTGAAACCACTGGTGAGGCTAGAAAAGCAGATGCGACATGAAAATGATTACAGGAGCAATATGCTTCAAAAAAAAAAAAAAGAACTCTCTCTCAAAGACAGAGGGGTTGTTTTACGTAGAATTGGTAATCTCTCATAAATATTATACTCATCTAATGGTGCTTGTTACACATAAAATAATGTCGCAATGAACTATGAAATTCAGCTGCTTAGGATTCTTATTTTTTTGGTTTGGTCCCAACTGCTTAGGATTCTTAACTCAAGGAACTTTCAGTTGCACCACTACAACACGGAGTTTGCCTGCGTTCACTTATCAAACAACCAAGATATGCTCCCCAGCAAAACATTAATGCTCTAATTTCCAACTCAGGGGACGTTTCGCATCTCACAACCAGCACGTGTCAGCCAAATGTATTTGATATATAGCAGTTTCACAATTTGTATTGGGTTTCAAAAAAATTGATATCGATGTACTGCAGGTTCAGAATATGTATTGGGTGGCCGATAAAAAAAAGAATAGGTATTAGGAATGAAAGCTCGGGTACAATAGTATATTTTTGGGATTAGTGGTTCTCTCATTTTTGAGTAATGCATTAAAAAAGTGTCTCATCCTTCACAGTTGTGATTGGTATCATACTAATCAATCTTCCCTAAAATGATTATACTACTTTGCGCCGATGTTGGCTCAATGAGTGTAGTGAACAAACTTGGAATATTGCGTAGAAAAACAACTCTCGTGATAGAATAGATGCTTACACATTCACACAACAACTCAAAAGTGATCTGTGAGGCCAAAGCTTGAGATTCTTTTGGACATTGTCCATTCGTGGAGCTTAGAGGGAACGTCTGTCAAGGAACTTACATTGGAAGGACAAAGTGAAGATCTGAACGGGTTTACATTTGACAATTTTGTGTTAGATGCTTGATATACAACACAAAATCTACTAGCTAAGTGGCTTTCATTGATCCATGGACATTGAATTTCTCAGGATACTGTTATTTATTTTTCCATCGCACTACAACCAATTTCGATTTTGTTGAAGTAACTCATGAGCTCGGTAATAACTTCCCAGCACCACTGTCCCCAACCATGATCCTACTTTGAGCGGAGAAAGCTCTACATTTCACTCAATGCTTTTTTTCCTTTGACGAGTTGCTTCCACCGTAATGCTTTACCTGGCCCAGAGTTCCAATGCCATTTCATCAGTGACAGATACAAATTCTTGACTCCAAGGCTCCACAATTTGCAGAAGTTGTGATTGATGCTACCTAGACTACCACCGTAAATTAATTCATAAAATCCATGGAGCTAATGTATACCTATATGTATCTCTATGTATATTTTAATCACAATATGAACATACAATAACGAAAAGCAGAAGTAAAAAGAGATCGATTATAAATACCTCCAGCCATTGCAATTTGAAAGTTTAATCCTTGAGTATGCCCAAATTTCTTAGTTGATATGAACTTTGGTTCCAAACCCTCCTACTCACTTTTAGATGGTGTATTAAGTTATGAGAGTGAATTTGGTGACCTTAATTCACTGATTTTTGCTATCACTCTTTTTTCTAACTCTAGCCATCATAGAGTAGTTGGCATGATAGGTATAGTGGGTGGTTTTCTAAAAGTGGGAGAGACTAATGGGGGTTACCTTGATCAGTTGTAACTTCCCACTAAATGGATCACATTCTTTTTCTCTTAATTTTAGGCCATATGGGAAAAAGTCTAACATTCTCCCACTTGATCATTTCACGAGAGACTTCATATACGGATCATGGCGACTAATCCTCTTTTAAGAAAAAGAATTAATCTTCCATGTATCACAATATATTTAGTCTTTCACCACTCATACTTAACTTAATGAGTAAACCATATGTTTACTCTAGGTCAAACTATAATGATATTTCTCAACAAGATAACCAAAGTAAGTACGTACATAATTCCAAATGAGAAATAATCCAACTAAATGAAAGCTTCAGAAAGAACATAAAGAATGTACTACATAATGGGACCAAGTCCCATCCTTACTACATGACCCTTGAATCCTTTAACATGCATGCCATTAGTCAAGGGATCAACTATTATCAATTCAGTGCTAATGTGTTCAAATGATCACTTTCTTTTCCTGCACACGTTCTCTTACGGCTAGATACTTTATGTCGATGTGTTTACTTCGACTTCCACTCTTATTATTCTTAGCCATGAAGGCAGCAGCTGAATTGTCATAATACATTCTTATTGGTCGACTAATAGAGTCAACAACTCTTAGCCCAGATATGAAGCCTTTCAGCCATACACCATGTGAGGTAGCCTCAAAAAAAGAAACGAACTTAGCCTACCACTTCAACACTATTTGTTCGTCTATACATAAGCATGTAATTCTTAGTACCCTTAAGGTACCTCAACACTTTCTTCGCAGCCTTCCAATGATCGATTCCTAGGCTACTCTGATATCTTCCTAATACTCCAACGACATATGAAATGTCGGGTCTAGTACAGACCTGAGCATACATAATGTTACCAACAGTTGAAGCACATGGAACATTTTTTCATTTGTTCCCTTTCAATGTCATTCCTGGGGCATTGGTCCAAGCTGAACCAATCACCTTTTACAATGGGTGCTACACTTAAGATATATATATTGATCCAACACAAGGAAACAAATCTTGCTCCCACTGACCTTAAGGTATATACATTGATCCATAAGTCTGAATCTGTAGAATTTATGGCTTGTGAAAATGACATAGGATCATTATCGGCTCCAATATTACAATCCGAATCTCGCAGATACACTAAAGTAGAAATAGTTGATTTCCTTGCTTTATTAGATCTCCTCAATGGAACTTGTTCATCCTCACGATGAACAGTTTGTTCCTCATCACCATCATGATCTATTAGATTGTTGTCAACTTGTGGAACCTCAATGGTTGGTTGTCTAACACGCAATTTAGCTTGAGGTGCGTAAATGACAATCAACTTGTCACTTGAAATAGTAGGTGGAAGTTGATCATTGTCTTTTTCAGGAACAATATCCTGAAATTGATCACTCCCACTAATCAAGTCATTCTCAAGAAATTTAGCATTTCTTGATTCCACAATTCTAGTGCTATGAAGAAATCTACCATAGTACTCTCCACCTCTATCTGATCTCACAATCTTAATGTGCTTACCACATTGTTTCTATACTTCAACCTTAAACAATTTAAAGGCATCCAAAACTTCGTCTTTGAACGAAACAAGTAAGATACATATATTGTGAATAATCATCTATGAAGGTGATAAAGTATTTCGGATCATTAGCGATCATGTATGGACAACAAATGTCCGTGTGTATGATCTCTAATAGGATTGAACTTCTGTTAGCACCAATTTTTTGTTTGTTAGTTTGCTTTCCCTTAATGCAACCAACACACGTATCAAAATCATTAAAGTCCAAAGTACCAAGTACCCCATCCTTTACCAATCTCTTAACTCTCTCAATGGAGATATGTCCCCATCTCCGGTGCCACAAAATTGAGGAATCCTCATTCATAATACATCTTTTTACCCCAATATTAACATGCATAGAACTATGAGTGATATCATTTTGCAAATAAAGACGATATAAACCATCAGACAAAATACCATAACCAATAACTTCAGAATTTCTGAGAATACTAAAACCAGAATCCGAAAAATTAAAGGAAATTTCTAAAGGTACAAGTCTTGAAACTGAAATCAAGTTTCTAGTGAAACCTGGTACATAAAATGTCTTTTCTAAATGCAAAATAAAACTACTACTTAAAATTAAACTGCATGTCCCAACAACTTCCACATGTGAACTCATTTGACTGCCTGAATAGATGTAGTGTTCACTTCCCATTGGTTTCCTTAGGTTTGTCATACCTGCAAGGTATTCAAAACATGGATTGTAGTACCAGAGTCAATCCACCATGTATTATGATTAATATTAACCATATTAGATTCATAAACAAACGCTAGAAAATTACATTTCTTCCCAAGCCAAGTCTTAAACTTAATGCAGTCTTTCTTCATGTGTCCCTTCTTTTTACAAAAGAAACACGTAGACTCCTTCTTTATGCCTTGGTTAGCTGAAAGCTTTCCCTTTTCCTTAATGTGATCCATTTTCTTCTTTGAAGAAGAAGCAGTAGTAAGGTTCACCTTTTCGCCCTCTTCCATCCTCAATCTCCCATCCTCTTGAATACACATGGTCATAAGTTCATTAATTGACCATTTATCCTTATGTGTGTTTTAAGATATCTTAAAGGGGCCATATTGTGGAGAAAGAGTGCACAAAATGAAATGAACTAGGAAAGAATCAGACATGGTAACTTCCAAATCCTTAAGTTGAGCCGCAATATCCCTCATGTTCATGATATAATCACGCACACACTTAAACCCATTGTGCCTCATGGACGAAAACTTCATAATTAAGGTGCTAGCAAGAGCTTTGTCAGAACTTACAAACTGCTTATCAATGGCTTTAAGGAGATCTTTAACCTTAGTATGCTTACCGACAGAGCCCCGAATAGTAGCACAAATTTTGGTCTTTATGAACATAACTGAGATACGATTAGATCGATCAGACTTTTCATAAAGATCAACTACATCTAGAGTACTAGTCTCAGTTATGCTAGGTGGTTCGTCGTTCCGAATAGCATAGTCGATATCCATCCACCCCGATTGTAAAAGCACTCTTTCTTTCCACACCTTATAGTTATCACCCTTTAATTCAGGAATGTCACAATTGACATCAGAAATGTTTCCAGTTAAAATTGCTATAAAGAAAAATTTATACATGCTTATAAACAAAAAAATTTGAGACTTAAACTTAATCATGATTTACCAATGCAAATCATGCATAAAATATGAATCTAGTGACATAAAATTTGCCTGTGGGCTAAGGTCCTACTCAAATTAGATTCATAACTACATGATGAAACTATTAAACCGTATTCATTCCTTAACTCCTGTGGGTAGATTAAGGAACATAATTCAATATTTCACCCCAATTAATCATAAAAATATAATAAAATTTCTTGTGGGCATATTTCATCATATTACATATGATTAATTACAAATTTATGTCTAGTTTCCACATGCGATTTCTTAAGAAAATTTTAAATAACTAGAGATGTTGTGGCTACTCTCTAATTACTAAAATTATTAAATCACTTGACATATTTCTTTAATCTTTGTTCATGTATAATCCTAATGAACACAAAATTAAGCGTCTTTGCTTGGCAAGCTATTTGCTAAATGAACACAAAACTTAAGCGCCTGAGCTGGTATCTGATGGGATTTTCTTTTTAATATACGTCTCATCAAAAAAAAAACAAAAAAAACAAAA
>JAJJMC010012594.1:2148329-2169807 GCA_023531435.1 Papaver californicum
TATATATATATATATATATATATATATATATATATATATAATAATAACTAGAGACTTCCCATGAACTATTCTCTACCTTATTTCTGACCATCTAAAGACCCTTAAACCTTCTGCTCTAGCATGACCCTCGGCCATAGGGTTGTGCTCTTCTAAGGTTACAGTTATCATAGTGGGTGGAACGTTCTGGTATAAGTCCACCTTTTCCCTAATGTTTGTGTAGATTTTCATTCCCTACATGGATTAGGTGGAACTAATGCTTGCACATAGTGACGTGCAGGGTTACAGGACCCACCAGCTAATTGCCCTGTGTAGAAGATGTCTTTTAGGTCTGAAGTTGATTGATTCTTCTTCACTACATTTGACTCTTTTATGACAATTTTAATTGCAAGTCCGATGGTATGTAACAATCTACGTAGCTAACATATGAATTTGATCAGTATTTCATTCCATCGTTGAATCAAAAGACACCAAAATATGAAGCCAAAAATTACACTTCTTAAGTGGCCTTTATCACCATATGTGAGTAGCAATAAGTCCATTACTCCAGAGACCATATTCCCCACCGATCAACATCTAAATACTGTATGATGGATTTGATAAGATTTAGTAATATCCATTAGACCATTAGCCAGAAATGCAGATTTATATGGCCTTTAGGGAATGAAAGACCAAAACTAAAAAAATTAACATACGAAACCATAGTCACTACAGCCATCTGAAGTAGCAGATGTAGGTTCATAATTATCAGGCATGTGCACAAGGATTTGGAATAGAGGTCTAAGTGTTTTACCTAAACATTTTTGGGTACATAATAAAACAGACCCTCCTTTATTATAACACACTGGTTAATGGTTCTAATTTCATTGCATTATTACATTTCGTGCGCATTTGACACTGTCTATTGTTATCTCCATTATCAGGAAGACGGACTATTGCACATAACCTGTGGAAGTCCCAACTATGTTGCTCCGGAGGTAACAACATGAAAACTTTGACATATTTCTTTACTACGTGTAATCACAAACGACAATAGCACATGCAATAAGACAACTTTCAAGTCAGCTTCAAAACTCAATTATCCATCAGTTACAGTACCAATTCTTAGAACAAATTACTCAGTGAAACGAACAGTAACTAATGTGGGGAAGCCAATAAGTATTTATAAAGCAATAGTTTCTTCTCCTAATGGAACGAAAACTACTGTTTTTCCAAGGTTTCTGATATTCAAAAGCTACGGGCAGAAATTAAGTTTTACAGTGAATTTCGAAGTCATTTCTCCAACAAAAGGTTATACATTTGGGTAATGACTAAACATTTGCATATCGTAATGACTAAACATGCCGTAATTTTCAAACAAGGCAGAGGTGATTACATACTCTGATATCAAATATAAACCTATATGTATCTCTATGTATATTCTAATCACAATATGAACATATAATAATGAAAAGCGGAAGTAAAAAGAGATCGATTATAAATACCTCCAGCCATTGCAATTTGAAAGCTTAATCCTTGAGTATGCCCCAATTTCTTAGTTGATATGAACTTTGGTCCAACCCTCCTACTCACTTTTAGATGGTGTATTAAGTTATGAGAGTGAATTTGGTGACCTTAATTCACTGATTTTTGCTATCACTCCTTTTCCTAACTCTAGCCATCATAGAGTAGTTGGCATTATAAATATAGTGGGTGGTTTCTATAAGTGAGAGAGACTAATGGGGTTACCTTGATCAGTTGTAACTTCCCACTAAATAGATCACATTCTTTTTCTCTTAATTTTATGCCATATGAAAAAAAATCTAACAGCCAATGCATGATTTTATATATACATTGTGCATTTCTTTTTGAATTACTCTTATATATATAGCTTATTCTAGTTGTAATAGAAATGATTAATTTATGTATAAAAAGCCATCACTTTTCTCTGTTAAAAATATGTATTAGTTCAAACGAATTGAGGGAAACAGAAATTCGATGAGGAACCATGCTGAGCTTCTGTTAGACATCTGTACTTAAGATAAGAAAAATGCTAGAAAACTTATAGTTTTTCAGTGAAAGCATTGGATTGTTAAGACGTTTTGAAGAAACTGATCCCTTGGCTTGAAAACATATGCATTTTTGATTATATTACATATTAGTAAAGCTTAATTAGCTAATATGAAAGTGTTGTGCTTTGATTCAAATGTTATTTAACAATCAAATTGTAGGGTCACGGTCTTAACTGTAATTAAGTTTTGAGTTTGAATAAAATCAATTGGCGATTAAGCCTGTAGTTGGCCCACCACATAATTAAATTTCCACCACCAATTCCTCCTCTATTCTCTATTATCTCTCTGGACATCTTACGATCTCAATCAAATTCATAGACGCCAACACACTGGCAATGTCGTAGTCGCCTCAAGATGGCTGCAGAAAGTATCAGACCCTTGAATTGTTCAGCAGGTACCAGGAACAATTATGTGCTTCACTGCATGGAGTAGAACAGATGTGAGGACCTAATTCAAATATGCTTTAAAAAAGAAATGATGGCGCCATCTTAAAGCATTTCTCCCACTTAAAATACATATGAATCAAGATGGTATGAAAATTGAAACAGAAGTAAGTATCTATCTTTCGAAGCAAAAATAAGAATGCCAAAACACCTAACAGTCACAGATGATGGTTGAAGACTTGAAGTATGCCCAGTTAAGTTCTCAGAAAATATAATATTTATAAGGTTATCTTTTTTACTGGCGATTGAAGTTCTTAGCTTAGGTGGTTTTTATTCTGTAGTGGGAAAACACTAAGTTTTTCTATAATTCGTAATTGTTTTCTCTTTTGCAGTCTGATGATTAATAAACAAGTTAATTTGTCATTATTTAGCGCTACATTTAAAGGAAAAACTAAAGTGACTGGGATTATTTTTTTTCTTTCTGACGTGGCCTTAATATTTGTTTTTAGTGTTTTAGAGTTGTCTTTTTTTCGAACTTCTAATGGGGCTTAATATTTTCCTGCAGTTAGAACCATAGATGTTTTTTTCTTTCCTATTTGTGTTCTTTTTTTGTTCCAACTACTGTACGTATGAAATCTATTAGATGCAGTTTAATTTATGTTGATTTCCTAGCTTTTTAAATTTTATTTTACTGCAAGGAAGATGCCACCATAAAGGTTGCCCTCCGTTGCTATTGCTTCTGATGCTCACGCCACCATTCATAGAGTTGTACTTATTAAATTTGATTTTGCTTATTTAGTTTTTTATTTTCCCATGTAACTTGATTTATGTTGATGATGTATTATTTGCCTTTTGTTGGTTATTGCTACCTACTTAAGATTTAGTAGTGCAGGGATATTAGTTGTTTTACATTTGGTGTTGGTTATGATGCCTCAGCCACCATTTTGAAAGGTGATGTGCATTGGTGTTGGTTTCCTTATTTATTTACTTTTACTGTTGGTTTGTGTTTTGAAATGCTTGATTTTAAATCAAACCATCAATGGTGCTCACTTGAAAATTCTTATGTTTGTGATACTCACTGCTAAATTCAATTGCGAGACTCAGTTTCGATGAGGATGGAGATATTGTTGAATCACCCTGTTGGAAAATCGTTTTAGGTGGTGGCACTGCAGTTGAATGGAATGTGAGTTTACTTATCCTGGCTTTTGCTAACCATGTTCTCTCGACCTTCTTGAATATGAAAGTTAACAGATGTTGCATGGGCAAGACAACTTACTGGCCATAAAATTGTGAAGTGACGGGGGAGAGTATAGGTTTCTTTGTTTGCGTTAATATGTTGATCTTGGCGAATTGGATTGTCAGCATTTGAGTTTTACTAGACTGTATGTGAATTTGTTGTCCGGTAGTTTTGAGCAATTTCAACCGCTAACTCCCTGTACTATAAGTCCATGTTTATTTATTGCGTATATTGGATAAACCATGATACAGTGTGATCCAAGTCAAAAATGTCGAACTCTTTATTTGTGAATTCGATGAAATATATTATTGAACACTTATTTGATACCATTAGAAATCATTTTATATCTTACGATTCTTACTGCTTCCTAACTTTCAAACAAGAGTTTTTTTCTACTTGCATCTGGATCATGAAAATCATGTCTTCAGGTGCCTTACAGGAACCAACAAGCCTTCAGTGCATCTAGCTCCTTTCAATGGGTCAAAGATCGTGGACATGGTTGAAGAGCTAATCTTCTACTTCTTATGTCTTATTCGAGTCATATCACTGTTCCATTGGTACTTATTATGGCTAAGATGCATTTTGATTAGGTAAAATTTGCATTCGTGAAGGATTTAGATTTTGATGTGAAACGCAGCTTATATTTTATCAATTTTACCTTTGACTCTTTTATATTTTATTATATTTTAATTTATATTATAATGTTTATGTTGAAAAATAATGACTAAACAAATGAGTTTTAAATTTTAATTAAAATATAAAATATTGTGTTATTTGAGTTTGAGCTTCTGATCTATTGGTCACTTTATATGTTTTTTTTTCTTTGTTTTCTTTTGTGAATGAAACACTTTAGTCTCACATCGGGGAGTTTTCACTTTTTAAGTTGTATTAAGAGATTATATAAACAAATTTTTCTCAACCTATTTTGACATCTAAGGAAAAAGGGTTTCTCCATATTTTGGAGAGACCAATAGAATAATAATTTATTATTATCTTTCTTATTTTTTTTTTGAGATTTTCCTTGAATGGTTTTTCTGAGTTACCAAGCTCAAGTTGAACATCTACTACGAGTGCTAGTAGTAGGTGTAGTAGGGTGTTTTATTCTGAAGGCATCCTCCTTTGGAGGCAATAGCATCATTCTTGAGTGTAGCCGGGCGCTAATATCTTAAAGACAGCGCGTTGAACACGTGAGTTTTGTTACATACCGTCTCGATGTTGCGGAAATACGAAGAGTTCATTCGTTTTGACGAATCACTTCCGTTAAGAGCTAAGTATCAACAACATTTGTTTATTTGATTTTATTCATTTTTGATTATTGCACCCAACCGTTTATATATTTTTTATGTTCTCATTTTTGTTGCAATTGTTTTGAAGAATTATGGTGAGGCCAAGTGACACTTATCAAAATTTTTTATAGTTGTGTATTGTTGATGATGCACTAAATTTTCTACTGTTCGATTTTATTGGATGTCTGACGGTGACTTCTATTTTCATACGCTCATCGAGAGAACAATAGGAATAGACACCTCTATGATGAACCTCATGGAAAACAATTAATGGTAACTGAATCGGGTTAGTTTTTATTTATCTAAATCACTTACGAGTGATTAGATATTTATCTAAATGCATTTCTGAACAAGGTTAAAAATACGTACATGCCGAGTTATGAGCTGCGATTGAAAATTGGTATATCTATTATTCTCTTAAATAATTTAAACAAGAGATACTACATTGTTAAGGACAGAAGGTTAATCATAACACAGCTAGGAGAACATAAAATTGGTGCAGAAATACTAACTGGGGTTGTTGTCGGGAAGAAGGTAAGAATAAGACGGAAAGTGATGAAATCAAGGGATACAATACCAATTACTAGATATCAATTTCCAGTAAAAATTTTCTTTGCAATGCAAATGGACGAGAGCTATACACAGGGTTTCACAATACATGATTCTACTTAAAGATCCGGAGCTTTTAAAGAAAATGAACATCCAATGTATATTGGCATTTCAATTACATCGTACGGATCATCAAATTTAAATAATTACATCGTAAGGATCATCAAATTTAAAATAACTGTCATCAAGATGAATGATTTATCGGATGGTTATACCAAAACAATGGTGCATCAACTCATTTCTAACAATTCCGGATTTATAGATCGTATTGTTCGCCAAACAGTGACCTATAGGCAGGCACAAAACCAGGTGGGCTTACATATTGGATGACTAAAGCCTTAAAGGTAATTTTTTTTTTCTTAAAATATGAAATTTAGGTAGTGGACCTGAGGGCTTGACCTGGGCTTTAACCCCGATTAGCCTCTCATAGGTCCGTCACTGCCTCTAGGAATGAGATGAATAGAAATTTAGAGTTTCTCTTTTACTATTTTGCTGTAACGTAGGTTGTTTTTTCTTATGATTAAATTTGTTTGATTTTTTCCCAATCAAGCTAAATTTTGAGTCCAAATATATATCTACAAATAAGATAAAAATAAATAAATTTTCAAAATCATATTTTATCAAGTCTTTTTTAATTGATTTAATCTTAGACGAGATTTTTTCTACAATTATAAAAAATTGACCCGTGCATCGCACATGGACTAGTTTAATTAATAAGGATACTTTGGTCCATAAAATTTTATTAGTAGGAATAAAAATTGTTGAAACCGTTTTTATAATTTTGGTAGTTAAAGACATGATGTGTCAAAAGGAGATGAGAGCCGTCCACAACGTAGCCGGAGTGCACTAGGGAGAGGCAATAGGTACAGAAAAGCGGTTTTTGCTAAGCCGCAAATTATCCAGGAGGTTGTCTGAATCTTAAACACTCCTCTGCGGATATAAAGCCATGCCATTATGATCTTCTATGGTTAAGGACAACCAGTTTTTCGGTGGCTAACCTCACATTTCTCTCTGCATTGTTACGAACTTCAGAAGTCTAAACTGGATATCCTACAAACGGAACCTTAATCCAATCTCAACAATGGAAATACTTGGTATAAGATTGGTGTGAAAAAGGATGAATTTCATTCAAGAAAAGAAGCTTTTACATGTCTAAATTTTTTAACTCTGAGTTTGATATTCGTGTACAAATACGAAGTCGCTTTTATTTGAAATCTTATCAGCTTCAGTTCGATATAAATGAGGGGACAAAAAAATAGATGTTACACATATATACCTGTGATGTGATGAGAGGATCAATTGGTGCATTCTTCTCCCATCAACATAACCAGAACTAGACTGAAACTACCAGAAAGTGAAATGTGTAAGACTGCAGAATCAAGGAAACATAGTTCCTTGTTCAAAAATTTCAGTTTCTGCATTCTACTGGATCGATCATCCTTTACTGCATTTAGAATACAAAGTGACGAAACGGTATCTGTAATATTTCTGTAGTATATCATTCGCCATCTATTGCAGTAAATTGACTAAAACTTGCATCCTTTGCTGCCTTTAGAAATATGATGACTGCTCGTCAAGTACATTCAAGTGAGCAAGTATTCTAGCTGCCAAAGATTTAGAAGCACTATTTCCTCTCTGTGTTATATCAACCAAAGGCATTTGAGATGAAGCTCCGTACTTTTGCTTGAACTCAAGCAATCGGAACAATCTTTCTAATGCAAGCAAAGCTTTTTCTTGCAAGTTCACAGATGGGGAACTTAACAACCTTATGACAGGTATAATAGAATTTCTTTCAGTGAGAACTTTACTACCACTTTGAAGTCTTTCTCCATCTATCAGTGTCAAAGGTGCCACTAAAGCAGCCTCGCAAGCCTCAAAATCTGTCTCTCCAAGAATTCTTGCAAGGGGTTCCACAGCGTCGGCCTCCACAAGGCAAAATGATGATTCAACAGAACAAACTCCCATGTGAATTGGACAACCTGCTTCAGCAGGTGGTGAGCAGCAGAAGAATCCCCCACGTCTCTCCATTGGACGGCTTAACCTAGTTGAACTCTCAGAAAACTGAGCCAATGAATATGCCGAGTGTTGTTTTATTAAAGAAGTCCCTGATTGTAACAACTGAACTAATACCGGGATGACACCAATTTCAGCTGTCTTCATTTGCCAGTCATGGTTTGATGAAACACTAAAACGCCGTAGAGCTCCAACAGAATTCTCTTTTATTTGGTTTGAATTAAAAGTCTCATCTGTAAGAAATCTGAAAATGATTGGGATAGCCTCTATAAGCCACTCAGTGATATGGCTAGGGTTTCTGGGACGATTGGAGATGATACCCATTATAGCAGTAAGCTCTTCCTCGTCATCGGAAGTTGTGATGATTCTGAGTAAAGTTTGAATGCACCTCTGATCTACATGTTCTGAGACCATTCCTTCATCACCATCTTGTGTCAAGCAACAAAAGAGTTTCACTGCTTCGGGGCGAATGTTATCGAGCTCACACAATTGAACCAATACTTGAATAGCTGAACACTGAAAACACAAACATATACAGCTTTGATCAGAAAAACCACCTAACTGGCTTAAGTTATGATATAATATCCAGGATTGAAGTTTTAGAATTAACATATTGACGTCAAAAGATACGAATATCCACTATTTTTAATGGATCATAACAGCACAAACTAAAAAACTACTCAAAATGAAACTACTAAAGATCAATTAACCTCCCTTTTAAAATCCATATCAGCATCGAAAAGATTGAATTACCTAATATATGGAATTAAATTTAGAGCATACAAAAAATGATTCATACCTGTCGGAGTTTAGACCTGATATCCGTTGCATTGGGAGGTTCACACATGAAAAGTTTGGAGTATGCTTCTTTGCACAGTGGGCCCAGTAAGATAAATTAAAGAGAAGAGCCTGAAAATGTCTTCACCGGATTCTAAGAAAGACAACCGTGTGAGACCTGATTGATCTGCTTCAGTTGATTTTGCAAGGTTCATGATTGTAGCTCCCACTTGTTCCCTCAACCTTGGGGATGATGAGTGACGGTGAAGGTGGTCAAGCAACAATCTTGCTGATCCCTCTCTAATCATTTGTAGGCCATTCCATGGAACACTTAAAGATGTTGCAGAGCTTTCACAGCCACTTCTTTCATCTCCAGATCAGCATCAGAGGCTAGGCAAAATAACGGGCGTAATACCCCTTCTTCTACCAGAGTAGATTTACCATTGTCACTCAGCTCCATCTCTGCTAAAGTTCTTGCCATAAGTTTTTTGACATTTTCGGGTCCTGCATTAAGAAGTGGTTGCATCACATATAGTCATAACATTCAAGTGCATCCTATAAAATGTCAGCATTAAAGACGAAATATATTCAACTGAGAAGCATCACTTCTTGCAGTGAACAAATTCAGTTATCTTGTTTTTCTTTTTCTTATTATTGCTAAAGTTTGTAACTTCGATTACCCTAGTACAAAACCCAATCAGTCTCTGAAATTTAACGGTAAGCTTATTTCTGAGCAGTATGTAGTAAAAAAAAATTATATATTGTTCGTCACAGAACTTTGGGCTCAACCGTAGACGATGATAATGAAGTAAAGTTTGAAACAGCAGTAATGAGTACTAAGTTCATTCATATTTACCTGAAGAAAGACGATGCAGTAAAGGTTTAAAATAATTTGACTTTGCCATCTCTATAATATTCTGATCAAGGGGACGAGAGATTCTCCAAAAGCTCTCTTGAATATTTAGCAGCTTGACTGTCGTCACTACTTGAGATGGTCACAAGGAGGAGGATGCAGCCTTGAGTCTTCCCAATATGGTCGCACACTAGATTGCTCTTTGACAATTCCAATAGCAATGCCACTTCCAACTTACTTTCCCGATGACGTGCAAGTGAACGGACAATGAATTCAATGGAGGAATCCACGTTAAGAATTCTTTCCTGCAAGATAACCAGAATTATTGGAAGGAACCAAAAAGAAGAATGGGGCGTTATAAGTAAAATTCACATTCATGAAGAAATTGTTATGATTCAACTCCCACTATTTGCAGTGTTGGGATTTGAAGAGAAATGTATAATGTAATAAACTAAAACAGCGGGTGATGAAGTAGGAAATACCTTATTGTCACCTTCTTCCTTGGCCAAAATGCAAAGAATTGCCAAAATATTATTTCTTATCTGATTATTTTTTCCACCAAGACGTTTGATAAGTAGAGGTATGTAGTTCTCTAGTACTACCCATTCCCGATGGGAGGTTCGTTCTTCACAAATATCTTGCAATTGTCCAAGAGTCTGAAGCACTTCTTGGTCATCATCCGACAGGATTTTACATTTCATAGAAGCAATTCTGATCATGGTGTTCCTATCCTTCCATTCTTGAATTGACTGTTGGAGAGTTTTGTTAGGACGTAGTATATTTGGATTTAATGGGGTAATGGTTAATGGACAGAGACTGTTCCCATCTGCCATCCACTTCTCTATTGCAGCTCTCTCAAATGTCTGCCCTGATGATGTTTCAACGGGGTCTATCATAACATCTTTTGTTATAGGACAATAAAATGACTGGAGAGGCTCCAAAAGTTGGGTACCTAAAGAATTCCTCTTGCTCATATACAAAGTTTCTTTTTCCATAGGAGATGAAGCAGCGTCCGCCCTTCCAAGCAATGCAATGATCTGATCCATTTGTATAGCCTCGGCTTGATCCTTCCTCAACTGTGCTTCTTCTATTTCAGTCTTAAATCCGTCAAATTCCCTTTTTAATGTCATTCGGTCAGGTTGGATTCCAACAGCTTCCGCAATGAGAACCAACAACTTATTTGCATAAGATCGATCGACATTCCTCTCTTGTATTCCAGATTCGATTCTCTCCATGATTTCTTCTTGCTCTATAGCTGCCTTGAATTCCATTCTCCTCATAGTTTCACATAGTTCACTAATCTCTTCACTTACACCTACTGACAGATCTAACGATGCCAAAGGGATCAGACTTAGTGCTCGGCTAAGCTCTCTTGTCGTGTGTTCTAAACGCTTAATGATTCTACGACAGTTGACTAGTAGATAAACCCTGTTTCTCTTGCTACAATCCTGAACTAGCTGTTTTGCGTCTTTAATTTCATGCTCCAGAATCTCAATAGCAGTTCTCAAACTCTGGGAAGTATTGATATTTTTCATACCCAACTCTTCCAAAACAAGCACTATCCTTCCCAAATAAGATGAGAGTCTAGAGAAGCTCTCTTTCTCAATAACAACATCCTTTGCAGCTTGAACAGTGGCAATTATGAGCTTTATAAGCTGAGAGAGGGATTCCGAAGCCGGAATAAGTGCAAGACTAGTTATTATGTCACTGGTCATTTTCTTTACCAGCAAGAGGAAATAACGTATCAACCTTCCGCCATCACATGCAATTACGCATCAACATGAAAAGGCCTTAAATTCATAAGAAACAAGAAAAGGTTAGTAGCATGATGAGACTCGATTGGATCGAATCTTCAATTACCCATGATTGAAAACTCTCAAATGCTCAGCAATTAATAATCTTTAAGACTAAAAAACCCTATCGGTTCTGTAATTTTCTGTGGAATTTTAAACCCCAAAACAAAATTACGAGCAAACGTTTGTTTCCTTCTGTTCCTTGAACCAAATTCTAAAGTTGTTTATCTCAGAGGTAATTAATGAAATTTGAGCACAAAACTTCAATCACCATAAAAAAGTCGTTTATTTGTTCCCTAGTATCTCCATTAAAGTAATATTAATAACAATATTTGCAATACTAAAATGCTTTTTTTATTGTACATGAACAACTTACTATGTCTTTCTAGGATTTTAATCAAGTGTGTTTATTTCTTGAACAACTGTAAAGAATAAAAACGAACTAACCTGGTGGTGGTGGTAGTGGATGACACTTACCCATCGCAATGATCACAACAGCAAGAACAAGGAAATGGTTCAGACCAAGTAATACACAAAACTACGGAAAGACATTAGTCTTTGTTTATTATTTAGATTGAAAAAGTCGTTAAACTGGTTCATCTCCTTCTTTCTTTCTTTCTTTCCTCTTCTTGACTTTTGCATTGACTCTGTTTCTCTCTCCCTCCCTCTTTCTTTCTCTGTCGAAGAAGTCTTCGAAGAGACCCCACGCCAACACGGTACCGCCAATAATTAACTAATTAGGTGGGAGAGCTTGGAGGTTGGAAGTAATAGACACTTCAATAAAAGCTCGTGAAAAGGAAATTATAAGAGAAAATTGTATTGAAAGGAATATTACACTGTTACTCACACCAGTCAAATGTATTAGTAAACTTTTGAATAACTCTTCAAATGTTTACTGAAGCTTGAATAAGAGAAAGAAATTAGAAAGAGAGAAGAACTTAAAAAATACTAATTTCGTTTACGTAAAAAAGATAAAGATATCATCAAAAGTGACACCAAAGTGTTAAAAAAGAAAAAAAAGTAAATTCACGAATGAGCAACTCAGAACCTCCAAAAATAAAAGGTCTAAAGACCAATTCTAATAAAAAAACAACCTAAAGTTCAAAGAAAACCTCAAAGAAAAAGAAAGGAACAAGGGATCACTTTTTAAAAATCCCTATTTCCATCCTGAAACGAGCATTTGATAACATCAATTTGCTCATCATAGTCAGAGTCATCGAAATCTCCCAAACCATCGGTATTCTCTATCAGAGGCTTATCCATCTCTGATTTAGCATGACTCTCTAATAAATTCCTACACAAGATCCCATTATAGGATGGTCAGAGATACCCAATAACTTGTTAAAATTGATTTGGAAATCTATACTGGCCTCACTTATAGCAGAATCTGAATTGGAAGACAAAATCATATTATTTTCTAAAACATTTTTCATCTTTTTTCTCCGGATTGTAACCGACTTAAATCCATTTGTACTGGGAGATCAACCTCCGTATTCTCCTTATGAATAGAATCAGTAGCCGAATTTGGATTTGATAAATCATTTACCACTGAATTAGAAAGATATTCCTAAGATTTCACCGGAGAAAACATTTCTGCTCTCATGCTCTCATTATCTGCTTCATATTCTGATACTCCATTAGACTCATCAGCAGCCACAATTACTCTCTCCTCCTCTCTTTTTTCCCCCTCTTACATCTGTGACTTCTTTCGTAACACTAGCATGAGATTCTAATACAGTAAAAGGGTTGAAATAGCAAGTTGGTACCTATATGTATTTATTCCTTTTTTTACCTGAGTTCTTTTTTCTTTTAGTAAAAGTTTTCCACTATTCAGGTTTAGGTGGAGGGATCGATTTCTTCACTTCACTGATCACCATCCCACAAGTATATCATTTGTGGGAGTAGCTGACACTCCCCCCAGCACCCCATCTACTCCCGTTGTGTTTTCATTTGCTATGAGAGCATCATTCATCTTATTAACTCCATTGTTAGGTCTCATAGCTATCCCTTCTGCCATTACCATCTCCTGAATCTCATTCCCCTCTACATATAAATTTTCATTTTCATTTAAAATGGAATTCATCCCAAGGTAATTTACTCCAATTATTTCTCCAAACCCATCTAAAGCTTCCACCACCTTATCAGAGCTTTAGTTCTCTTCCACTTCCCCAGAACCTTCTTTGGAATTCTTTTTTGCTTTAGGCATCCACACCTTCTTGCTGGCTTTAGGCATCCACACCTTTTTTGAACACTTGACTGACCAAAAATACCGCAAGTTTTGCATCTTGGAGGTTTCCAAGTATATTCAATTGAAACCTTAAATTGTTTTCCATCATACAAAACGGGAATAAAAGAAGGAAATTCACTATTTGCCTCTATTTTAACACATACTCTAGCATACCTCATTCTGGTTCTAGCTAAAGTATAATGATCAGCAAGCAATGTGACTCCAATTACACTATCAATCATACTTAACCCTTTTGCATTCCATAGATGTGTTGGAATATTCCTCAAGTTCATCCATACAAGCACATATTTCATTTATAGAATGTCTTGTTCAATGAAGATCTGCCATGGACGAATTAAAAATAATCTATTTGAAATAGTTACCGACCCTAGTTCTATGGCAGTAACTCTATATTCTTCTAAGTCAAACTCAAAGATGAACAAAACCCCCTTTAAACTTCCAAGCTTGATCCATCGTTTCTTTTACTTTGTGAAAAGGCAATCTACTACCCACAAAATACCCAACTAAAAATTTATCGCAAACCCTAAGTCCATTGACCAAATCAGAGGGGGAAATGATTGATTTCAACTCACCATCAATTGAATGTGGTTTATAAAAGGACAATTTGCAGATTGACGGATCCACGCAGTTATTTTTGTTTGCGCCAAAAAGAGATCTCCATTTTGCAGCTTTAGGGATTTCTGGAACTCTCACTAAATCATCTTTATCAGTAGAATCATTGATGTTAACTCCACTAGAATCTCCTCTTAGAGGAGGAAACTCTACAAAAGAGTTGAGAGGAAACATAAGTAAAAATCAAGCTTAAAACCATGGAAGAAATTGAAATCCTAGAAAGTCAAGGGTAAAATCTCCATGGTCAAAATCGCGCGTCCATAGTCAAGAGTGATATATTATCACCTATGATATTATTTTGAATAGTTCAAGAATAAGTTTATTGTTAAGAATGTGTTCAGTTTACAAGATGAGCCTCACTGGCTATATATACAAGAAATGATCCGCATGTTTATCGTGTGATCATTGGGGACCATTTACATTTCATATATCTACTGAGATCCATTAGATCACTTTACATTTCCCACATCTTCTTGGAGACGTCTGATCTGTACTCTTGTATATTCCAGCTTCTTCACGTGCTCATCTTGTCATCTACAGATAACTTCTCTGCTTCCTGCAGCTCATAAATCCAGGACTCAATATTTAAAAAACTCCTTAACTTAGACGTTTAACTTCTCAGCTTTCTAGCTTTACGATCCAGATAGTTGTTATCATGTTTGTGTGATTCGAGTTGTTATCTCATGACTTAAATTGTTGTCGTATGATTTAGGTGATAATCGGTCTTGACTCTAAATTTATTCTTAGATTTCAGCTATTGGCACTGATGGTTACCGGTAGATGCAATATTTTACCATATACATATTTTACCCCAGTTTCATTAAAGCTAGTTTGAGGCTTAGCTTTAATTAAACTGCAGATTAAAAATCATCATTGTTTTGGATATATAATCTGAGGTTCCTGAGAATCTCCATTTTGAAAACCTTCAAGATAAATAAGTATTCTTGATCTTCCAAAGGTCCAGCTTCATCTTTAAACTCGAAATCTCGGTCTCTTAAGATTTAACCTGGGAGGTATGTTCATTTAGCTTATTACACTTCTCCTGAAAACGCTGGTACAAGGTATTGTATTGGGATTTTCTAAAATCCAACTGCAACTAGAGATCTGTTTTAGCCTTCTTGAGGGGTCCTTTAGCACTATACAACTCTTTAATCATTCATTGTTGATAACGAATTCTCTCGATTAGAGTAAAAGATTATCTTATTAGCTGTATAAAAATAAAAATATGCACAAGTTAAAAGTAAAGCTTTAAAGAAAAGCTATAATTAACAAGCAACAATCGAAATACTGATTGTAAGTACCTCAAAATGACAACCTTCAATTCCAAGCTCAAAATCATAACGATCAGCTGGGTCAAAGGTTTAATCTGATCATCTCGTGGGAGACTCAAGAGCAAACTGAGAGCAAACTGATCATCACTAACAATGAGTTCTTTACGACCAGCAACATTGGAAAAGAAATCCATATAGTGAGGTTTAGCTTTAGCTTTCTTGGGTAAGGAAAAAGGATTATTAGCTACAACAGTTAACTTCCTTTTTAAAGATGAAAATCAAAGATATTTTAATAACTAAAAAAAAAAAGTAAAGTCGAAGTTTACCTGCATCAAATTGAGTTTTCAATTTGACATAATGGGAGTATGAGCTCTATCAAACTCCCAATAATCATAAAAAATACATGATATTTATTATTATCCAGTTCATTACGAGTGTCAGAAGCAGAAAACTTGCATATAAGTTTTGCAGGTAAATCGCTACCGATTTTATTAATCCTCTTCATATAAGAGGTCCAAGAAGAGGAAATTTGAAAATTCATATGAAGAACTTCAACAGTAATATGTTTGTCTTCAACAACAGTGTTGTTAAAATCAATAACATGATTTCAGAAAATGAAAAACTTTGGATTTGACCTCTGCATGAGAAATAATCGTTGATTTTTAAGAATTGATGAATAAGAGGAGGAATAAGCATCCTAAAACCGCATCTTAGATGGAATTCAGAGATTAGAAGCTCATCTTCTTCGAAATCTTTAACAGATCCAACCTTAATGATATAAGGCTCAGGAAGACAAACTTTAATCTCAAATATTAGAAGGAATGTTGTATATCTCAAAAAAATTATCAACAAGAGTTGGAATTTTTTGGTTCGCCATTGAAATTAAGTAAAAACTTTTGGAAGAAAAACAAAACCCTAAACTTTGAGTTATAAGCTTTGAAGGTGAATTTTTTTTATGAAATTGGAATTGGAATAATACTTAGAATTGATATATATATTCTTTTATGAAAGGATGAAAGAGAGACACACTGCCACAGGTAGGTATAACCTATCTTTCATCCAGTAAAAAATGAGCATGACGATTAAAAGTGTAAACCCACTATAAAAAATGGAAAGTACACGATTGTTGGATTAAAATCACCCAACAACAATCTGAACCATTTATATTCCTCAAAGAGGGTGAGCATTATTATACAAATCTAACACATCAAAGGTATTAAATACATAACTTATATTCACAGCTTGATCAGAAGCTAGGTCTCAAACTAGCTTTAATGAAACTGGGGGAAAATAAGAGGTGTTGATCACCAGAAAGCTGACCCAGAAAAATTATACCTTGTAGCTATAAAGTCAACATGATATGAAGCAAAACAACTACATTAACAGTGAAATAAGTTACTAATAAAAACAGTTGTGTCAACTATATATGGCTCTCAAATTATAATCTTTAGCTATATCTCTCACTTATTCATAAAAAGCTCAACCCTTATTCAATGAGTTGTTTCTCCTTTTATAGACAATATTAAAAATAGTGGGTTTCAACTCACTTCTTTCGTTGGCCTTTCAAAGTGGGGCTTCGCTCGGTTCTGGTATTTCCTTTTCTCTTTGTATGAATCTGATATTCATTCAAGAGGTGTTGCGAAGTAGTAATAGTTGATCTCGCCAAAGGTGTCACTTTCTAAATGACATCTAACGAAGACTTTTCACCAACATGTCTAGTCAATCCGATTCTTCCTCTGATCTGACCATTCTGAATTTCATTAAATGCTCAACTACCCACAACTAGATTGACCGTCGATCCTTTTATACACCAGACACGTTTCTTTATCATGTGCGAGTGGTAGATGTCTCGATTCAAGTTAATTAAATTAACTTTTGAATAACTTCTATTCAGTGCTTCGCTCCTCACCATATTATATTGTTTCTGAGCCCTACGATGCTTATATGTGGCGATACTATTTTCTACCCCCACAAATATAATAGTTAATACTTTTTTTCTTAATGGGTATTTGATGAGTCTAGTGATATTAAAGTGATCAATAATATAACCAATCATGAAAACGCAATAATCAAAAGTAGATTTAAGAAAATCGGTTAGAATTAAGTTGAAACATAAATCTCTCGAATTGAAGAGCAAAAACAAACCGTTTCGATACTGAGTGTAGTGAAAAATAATATTAAACCAATTTTGACTGCTACTTCGAATAAAGAAGTTAATAGCGCGTTTGGCATCCTGGGATATCCAATCCTAGGTTGGGTTATCCCTAAACGAAACAATTATTTTGTGTTTATGTCATACGAATTCCAACCATGGATTAGGATATCAAAATCTTCCGTAATTTTTGAATGCTTCAAGAAATACCTATCTCTTCTACTTATTGCTACAAGCTTCTGTTTTAGGGTGAAAAACAAATGTACTGAAAATAGTACTTTCTGCAGATTCGAGAGATCAAAATCGAACAGGACCGAGCCTAAACCAAGAAATGGTCGTTCACATCCTACTTCGGTCACAAAGGTGAAGATGATGGGTTGATCTAAGGGGAGGGAAACAAATAAGGATGAGAAATCATTGTATGATGAGAAAGTGATGGTATGTAGTTGAAGACTAAATGCAGGACTGTAAACTAGATTATCTATGGGATAAATTTCTATTATGTTGTTCAATCCTCTTTCAAATAGATGAAGCCATTTATTTTGTAGTCTTGTCGTAGACACACTGATTTCTTGTAAGTTGTGGAGGTTGTGAAAAGATGGAGGGGTGATGATCATGGAGATTATGGTAGAGTCATGTCAGATAAATAAGGAGGACTGCATGAATCCTTCTCCTCATCCTATCAACTGCTCCTAACCGTCCCACTACTTATTACCTTATTGTCGTGGATGTGTTGCCACATTGTACGATATAATAGACCGCCATACCAATACCCTAATGAGAATCCCCCAATGTGATTTATTTGATATCTCGTAAAAAATAATGGAGTTACGGACTACAACTATTTTGGTTAAATCAGGTCAATAACCTGCTAAATTAGTAAGGGAAGTCGCTCAATTCACTAAGTAGTTAAATAAATTGTTCAGTGTCAAGCCTAGTAAAAATAACAAGCTTAGTAGTCATGTACTAGCTTAAGAGTAACATGGCATAAATTTTGAAGTATTTGAAGCCAAGATTATACAAAAGTTCTCAAGGACAGATCGAGAGACGAACGCAATCTTCTCAAAAACAAAAATATACGCCGACATTAGTCCAGCGCAAGATAGTTAGCGCCAGCATAGGTTGATGTTATAGGATAGTTAGCGCCAGCAATAGGCTGGTGCTTGTTGAATAGTTAGCGCCAGCGTTAGGCTGGCGTTGTTGATTGGGTTAGCGCCAGCCTAGTACTGTGCTAGTTTTTTTTCCTTAGCCATTGAGGTTGTTGGCGCTTCTTTGAGGTATGGTCATTGAATTAAGGCGCGTCCTCGAGTATCAGTCATATAGGTATGACACTTCTTTGTGTATAATAACAGATTGATCGTCGTTCAATCATTAATGCTCATTCAAGACGAGTTTAAAGAATTCAGCCATGAAATTTATGCGACTTGATACTAGTTCGATATACATATTTAGAGAGGCTACGAGATCAATATAGAACGCTTGTGGCCATTTGTATAGACTGTATTCTTAATTCTCTTGCGGAATATATGCAGAAGTACAATACTCATTGTTTTGATACAGAGCTAGAATTATGCGCGGATATTTCTACGTTTCTGCTACAGGACAGAGGGTTATTTTACAATTTTATCCCTAGTAAAAAATCCACCATCAACAGCTTCATAACTTTTTTTTCATAGAAATTATAGGCTTAGAAAAAATGTTATAATTATTAAGCGATACATCTTTCATTACGAATTTGATTAATTGTTTTGTTTATTGTTTACAAAGATTTTTCTTCTTCATCTGTTACACCATGTACTCTAACTCTTTCCCTATGACACAATATTTATTCAATTTTTTTTTTTATGATTTTTTTTTAAAATTGTAATGGGTTTGTTGCTATTTATGATTTACTTGATAAAAATGGTGCAACTTTTTGTGTTAAGGTGTTAGAAGTTGATTGAAAGTATTGTTGATAGACACATTTTTGTGTCTAAATTGTTTTTAAATCTCTATATTGTTAATGCTTGATTGGTACTTATTATGTGATTTTATGTGCTTGTAGGTATTTTTGAAAATAAATATTTGTGGGAAAAATCGGCTCAAAAAGTGATAAAGGCACCTAGAAAAATTGATAAAGGCACCCAGGGAAATTGCTAAAGGCACCCTACTTTTGGATTAGGGGCACCCCTTGAAAATAAAAAGAAGACGGGAATTTTTCTATTACACGTGAAGAGGTTAGCTGAGTTAGTTGAGAACGAGTTTTATAGGAATTGAGAAGTTGTACGATATCCCAAAGTGAATAAACAAATCAAAGCTGGCTTTAACACGTCAACGAAGAGTGATTCTCACCGTAAAAAATGGTGGAAAAACTCGTTTACTGGCGGTGAAACATTTTCACCCTGATTTTGGATTAACACGAGTTTCAATTGGTTTTTGATAGAGATTGGAGTCCTGATCACTTAGGAAAGTTTCTTAGGGTTTGCTAAGCCTATTTAAACCAAAGAGATCAAATACAGGAGGAAGGGGAGTTCAACCGAAAATTCTAGGAAGGAATTCTCTTAGAGAATTCTTGCTCTTGTGGTGTAGAAAAAGGATTGTTTGAGTCACAAAAGAGGTTAGTAAGGTTGGGTCGAGCTCATGAAGCTAAAAAGAGCAAAAAAAATCAATTCAAGAAAGTTCTCTGCTGCTGCTGCTGAAGAACACAAAGAACAGAAGATAAGGCGACGGTTTCTTCAACCACCTTGTCACGGTTCCTTCATCTACTTGACAACGTTTATCTTCAGTCTGCAATATTTATCTTGAATTTGAACTGTAACAATTAATCTGTAACGCCTATAAACGTTGCAGATTTTTAAAAAAAATTATTTTTAGCTTCTTTTCTTCTTCTCAAGCACTTTTGAGCCATGTACCAATCTTTTGATAGTGTTTTCAGCATGATGAACAAAACCCAACTACTGGGACAATGGAGGAAGCCATATTTCTTGAATAAATGGTAACTATTTTTTATTTTTAATGACTTTTGCATTGATTTTTAATTGATTTATGATTTTTCTTAATTAGTTGTGATTTTGTTTGATGGTGTATGCTGGGACTTAAGAGCTTTTGATGCGCCATGCTTGTGATTTACAGTTAACGTTTTAGAAATCTACTTTTGGCAAAGAAACATAGTCAATAAAAGAGCTATAATTGTTAAAGAATCATTGTAGAGATCATTCAGAAGTGATTTGGGTGGAATCCTGAGTTCTAGTTCTTCCAAATACTGTTAAAATCTTTTACTTGTTTTCTAGTTTGAATCAAAATTAGGTCTAAAACTAATCTTCACAAGTCTTAGTGAATGAACTATTTTTTTACGACTTTTCTAAAACGACCAATTGTCATAACTATAATTGTTTGATAAAAATACTCAATGGGAAGTTTATGTTTTTCCTTGAGTTATGTGATTGATTCTACATTTGTATATATATGTTTTGTTTAGGATCTCATGATCTATAAAATAACTGGCAACGTGCAAACAGATAGTTTAGGATCAATGATCCTTCAGAGATTAAATTTCCCATGAGCTTCAGTGTTTTACCATGTTTTTTTCACTTTCGCCTCTAGGTGCAAGCGTCCTCCAAAGATTAAATTTTGTTGCTACTTCAGTTTAGAATATGGATGCAATCTTGTGTGAATTAATTACTCATTTTTTTTAAATAACATATTAATAGTTACCAACTGTGAAATTCGAACTCTAAAACTAACAAAAACACAAATGAACAATGAGAATAACAATGTAATTAAGATACGCATAGGACATCTCTTAACAAATAAGGAACTACACTACTGCATTTCAATATTTAAACAAAATATGAATTCTACGAAACAGTTTATTTAAGATTTTTATTTGGAAAGTTCCAAAGTCTTTAAACTACAACCAGAAAATACTTGGAAAAGAGAATGTAGTAAAGATATTCATCTCCAAACAATTAAAACTTCTTTTTAATCCTAATACAGTCACCTTCTATATGGTCCATCGCTTTTGTAATGCATACTTACACTCTTTAACATCATACCAAACCTTCACTGTTTTCTTATTACTGTAGCAGAAAAATCATAGAACATTGTGTTTGCCTCACTCTTAATCTCTTCCTCACAACAATATGCTCAGTATGGTACTATTCTAAAAGTTTATGTCAGTGTAAAACTACTAAGAAAAAATTAAGTTGGTCTATCAA